>JAQPPZ010014807.1:0-154108 GCA_028583015.1 Wollemia nobilis
AGTATTTGATTATATATAGAGTATATTCTTACCTTTTCTAAATCTTGGAAGTAAAATCTTAAGCACTTAGATTGGGTTCTTTCCATACTTTAGAGGAATGAACTATATTCCAACCATCCCAAGTGTTTTTTTGCTTAGACATCCATCTCCTATATTGGCTTCATGATTGATACTATGGAGTTCAAATGGATTCATCCAAAGTGGACATTCTTATCAAGTAGTTAACTCCTTCTAGTGCCACTAATTTATAGAGTTTTATTGGCTTTGTAAACTCTTATCATGATTTCATCTTTATTTCACTCCAATATAGCTTCCTCTTTACATTAGATTTTTTATTGGTTTTATGGGATTAAAACAAGATCCACCTATATTATATCATCACCATATAGTGGTATAACAATAACTTGGATATTATTCATGTATCACTTGGCAAGATTCAAACCTGGTCTCCTCCTTAAAAGTCAAGGAATTTAACCGATTGAGCTAATATCATTTGATTTCCCCATTACATCAATTGAAAATTTTCTATGTTTCTTTATGGTGGATTGTAACTAATTCATAAGCTTTCAACATATTGAAATAAAAAAATTGTTCAACACCTATCCTTGTATTGCTTAATCTCTCTTAGTATTTAGAGACTAAGATAAATGCTTTACTATTTTTACTCGATCCAATTCTTGAGTAGAATGATCATCACGTGGCATATCATTCTAACAATTTCTTTATAGCAAAATATAATTACCACTCCATTTATGGTAAAATGTACATGCATTGGTGTAAGCAATTAAATATTGAAGATACTACTTTGCTTTCCAAAGAGACAATTATCCACACTGATCATTTGCCTCTATATTTTGTTCAATCCTAAAACAAAAATGAAAAATCTTTACATGTGAAGTGGGCCTCTTATTTACAATAATTCCACATAGTAAAAGGGGAATACCAACACTATTGTTGATTGTTTGAGTTATCCTTTGTCTACTCTTGCATTGACAATTGTTGAGATTTCACACTTGGGGTTTCAAACATGGGTTAGTCAATATCCTAATGAACTTAATTTTATCTTAGATCTATCATAGTTTTCAACATCCATGGATCTTCTTTAAACTTAACACCTTTTCAATATTTTTAGATTAAGGAAAGGTTGTTACACAAGTTTGATAAGTTGTGTGTACCTCATGATAACTGTGTATTTATTCTCATGAAGGCACATTCTACTACTTATGGTAGTCATTTTGGCAAACAAAATATACTTCATCATTTGTAGTGCTTCTTTTATTTGTTACAAATGTAACATGCTATCCTTCACTTCTTGAGACATTGTGTTATCTATTGTTACTTTTAACCAAGTACTAAAAAATAAGTTTTGAGTTTTCTATTACCTATTTTTAGATGTCCTTGGGAAAGCATATCTATGGACTTGTTTAATGCTTTTTCATTAAAATTCAACACCAAAATTGTGTCTTTGTGTTTGTTGATTGCTTCATCAAGATGACTAAGTCTATCGTATGCTACAAAACTAGTTATGCAAGTGATGTAGCCCAGTTTCTTTGACCTAGTTTGATGATCCTTTTCATGACCCTCCCTTGGCAAACTTATTCATATGATGGACTCATGGATTGATATGATATTTTGTCGATTGAATGATTGACTATTTCATGTTTGGTTCTTGTAAAACATATATTTTATGGAATAATTTGATGTTGCTAATAGATTTACACTTTTGTAGGAAAATATTTTTCTCATGGGTGGAAGAAAGAATTAACCACCAAGAACAGGATGCCACAAGAAAGGGAAATGATGTGATTATATATTCATCGAATGGCTTGAGAGCAACATGGATAAATGCTCTTTTCATGTAGTTGCATATCATGACTTGCATGAGGAAAATATACTAAATCTTTGGTGAAACTTGTTTTTTGCTTGATAATCTTTCTTTAATGTGATTTTATTGGATATAATCTTCTTTTAGATGAGTTTTATTTAGATATAAAGAGATCCATTGCAAAGAAGAATAAATGTTTGGTTTTATTGTTTTTTTGTCTTTTAAAAAAAATAAGAAAGGATATAAAGAAATTTATCTTTTGTTTGGCATTATTGTGTTAGCATGAATAAGGAAAGATTAATATTATGCTTGTTTAAATTCAACAATGATGAATGCTTTTCATTAACGATTCTTGTTTTTGCCCACCATGGAAGAGAAAAATACTTCTCGTAGGAGAAATTCATTAAATAAGTATTTAATGACCCTATGTTTGATTATTTGAAAAATTATTATAACTCATGTTGAGTTGTTATCAAACTAGCAATCAAAGAAGATGATAGTATTTAAAATCTCCAAAAATATTTATGGTGAGAACTTTTGAAAGTATAATATCATGTGTGTTGGTTTGTAATCATCTAACATAGGTGTGTGAGTGTTTATTGGAGATAATGCTCGACCCACAAAGGATGCTTCAAAAAAATTGAATAATGGATATTGAGGGGGTATTTTTTAGAGGAATATGGAAAGAAAAGGGGAGTGTGGAAAAGAGGGAGAGCGGGAAAAGATATTGAAGGAAGAAAAATAGGAGCTAGAAATCGAAGATTACTTACCTTGTTGAATTTCACTACATTATTCAAGTGGACTTCAAAGACTCATTATTCTAGTTCAAAAGCTCAAAGTGGTGTTTGTTATAATTTTAAGTCTATTTTCTGAAACAAGCATAGCCGGTAAGGTTTATTGGAATCAGAACCTTTCTTCCTTCTCTAAAGAAATAGTAAAAATATTTTCTATTTATATCTATCACCCTACTATATGTATTTAAGCTCCTCTTTGATGGACTGAGTATGTATCTTCTCTATTAGAGCTATCACTAGTGATGAATACCGTTAAACTTGTGTTGCTTAGTTGGAGCTATTTAGTTTGAAGAAAAAATCTTAGAAGGGAGTCAAATGTGAATTTAACTTGCGAGGCTAGAGCTCTTGGAGAACTTTCTGGGTGAAGACTTCTAAAGCTTAGAATATAATATCATCAGGGTTGTTTTGTTTAAGATAATAATGTTTAGATTATTTTGTTAGTTCATATCTTATATATGGAATTTGACTAGTTTGAATTATGTCGAGGCCTTGATAGTGTTACTTGGTGAAGAGACCAGGTAATACTCTTTCCTTACCACAGACGTCATAAGATTAATTTTAGCCTATACATTTGGGATATGGGTAGGGAGATTAGTTTTAAGTCTATGTTATTAACACCATAGATACCAAATAAAGATAGTCTTCATTTCTTGAGAAAACGTTTTTTGCAGGACTACCCAAACATTTGAACTTGTTTCGACCATATTTTACTCATTCGGACTCAGATTGAGCTAAAATTTTGAGGGTAGATGCTTGAAAAATCCTAGAATGTCTCCACCAAATTTTATATCATTTGGAGCAACAAATATCCTAGCACTTTCCTATGTGTGAACGATATTTTTGGCAAGCGGTTGTGCAAGGGTTTCATCTGGGTTGAGTGCAAGCAGCTCTAGAGGTTGGTTTTCGGGGCCTTTGGGCCCTAGAGTCCAATATTTTTGTGTTTTCTACTCAATATTTTAGCAAATATATGTTGCATCGGATCCAATATGGGTTAGAAATCTATATTTCAATAGATCATATTTTGAACTTGAGTGACAATGGCTTCCAATTTGTTGCACAAAATAAAAGTGAAAACCATACCTTTCCACAACATCTAGGGCAAGGATTAAAGAGATCACAAAATAAGTTTCAAGAAGCTGATCAAAAAATGGCTCAGATCTCAAGTGATTCTAGTACTAAGGTGCACCCACAAAATAAATCTACTATGAAAACCCCTATCAAGGGTAAGAATTTTGAAGACTCAGCCCCAAAAATAAATTTTAGGGATGCCCTCCATGGTGGACAGCCTCAACCCAATGCTAATATTAATCTTAGGGCTTCCCATAAACCTTTGATAATGCCTAAGATTGATCCTAGGAAAATGAAGTCAATATATCTTAAAACAACTAATGGAACTCTTATTGTTAAGCTTGATATGGGTAACATTCAGACTGGAATTGAAGATCTATAAAAAAGAGGACTAATTTATCGATTTGTGGGTTTTTGTCCGAGCCTATCTGCTTTCAAATTTTGGGCTATAAAAAACTAGAAAACTAAAGGTGAGTTACAAATCTCTATTTATTCAAATGGTTATTTTCGTGTTTTATTTGCTAATAATGAAGATAGAGAGAAAACTTTTCAAGGGGGTCCCTAGTTCTTTGGAAGGGCAAGGCTTTTCATGAAGCTCTAGCATACTAAATTTAAATCCAAAGAAGACATGCCTTCTACAACTCCCGTGTGGGTTAGACTCTTTGGCCTCCCTATTGAATTTTGGAATCCTACTATTTTTTCTTCAATTGGAAACTCTTTAGGAACTTTTATGATGACTGTTGATTGTAATCAAAATTTTGAACATATTATTTATGCTCGAATATGTGTTTTAATGGATTTTGATAAACCCTTACCTAAAAATATCACTTTACAATTTGGGAAAGTCACTTGGGAGAAAGTAGTGGACTATGAGAACATTCCCTTTCATTGTAGAATTTTGCATGAATATGGTCATTTGGCTAGTGCTTGCCCAAATAAAATTCCTGATCAAAATAAAGAAGATATAAACTCATCAAGTTTTCAAATGCCTAAGAAGAAGAACACTCAGAAAAAAGTAGTTATGAAGGATCAATCAAAGTCATCTAATAATATGTTTGAAATGCTTTCCACGAATGATGTCCCAAGTGAGGAAGAGGAAATAATGGAAATAAAAATCTTAGAAACACAATTTAAATATGAAGGGAAAAACTCAGAGACAAACCAACAAATTAAATATTTTCAACAGAAAAAAAAGGAGAAAATTTACACAAGAAAAACAATCTTTTGTATGTCAAAACTTCAAATAATACAGGTTCCAATATAGACTCTGTTGAACCCTCTAGTAACACTTTGGTTGTGTACAATATTTCATCAAGTTTAGAAGCCATCTAAGATTCAATTGGATTAAGTCAAGAAATAGGGAAAAAAATTAAAGATGGATTCTAATCAAAATGCAGGTCGCAAGACCAATCAATGTCATATGGTAAAAGAAGGTGAAAAGCTTGTAGAGGAAGGTAAGATTAATGCCCTTCCCAAATTTAGCCCTGGTATTAATGAAGATCATCACTTGGAATATTAGAGGACTCAAAGGGAGTCTTTCAAAACAAAATGAAATTAGAAGAATGATTTAGATAAATCATCCACATCTTGTTTTCCTTCAAGAAATGAAGATGTCAATAGAGGATATGGACTCTATTGCTAGTAAAATTTGGCCAGCTGGAAAAGTGGTTTCCCTTAGTTCCCAGGGGACTTCTAGTGGCATTTCTTGTCTTTGGGACCCAAAAGAGGTAGTTATTCATAATATGGTTGGCATTTGGGGTCTTTTGGCTATAGTTATTCAAAGTAGACATTCCAACAAAATTATGCTCTGCATTACTGTGTATGATCCGACTACTTTGGAGGAAAAAAGAATACAGTGGAAGGATATAACTTATATTATCTCTCATCTTCCTAAAGCTTGGATCTTGATCGGAGGATATTTCAATACCATCCTCTCTCTTGATGAGAAAATGAGGGAAATAGAAATTTGGATAGAAGCATTGAGCTCATGAACAAATATATTGTAAACCTCCATATTGTAGACATCCAACCAGATAATGGCCTTATGACTTGGTCTAACATAAGGTAAGGCTTATCTTGTATAATGGAGAGATTAGATAGGTTTTTGCTCTCTAAAAAATTCTTAATCCATGGTCACATTTCTAAAGTGAAGACTCTTAACAATGTTGGTTCGGATCACTAGCCAATCACAATGGAAATGTGGAAAACCAATGTGAGTTTCTCTCCTTTTTGTTTTCAATTAATGTGGCTCAGAGATAGTTCCTTTAGACCTCATGTGAAATAATGGTGGAAGGAAGGTAAGCCTAGGTATGGGACTACGATGTTTTGTTTTACCAAAATATTGCAATACATTAAAGCCAAAATCAAGACTTGGAACTGGAAGGAGTTTGGGGATGTTCATAAAAAAAATATGAAGTTATTTATCAAATTGAAAATTTGAATAAGAAAATCCATTTATATGCCCTCACAAAGAGTAGAAGTGCAAATGAAATTAAACTCACAACTCAGTTAGAGGAATGGGAAAAAAGAAGAACTCTTATGGAAGCAAAAATCTAGAATTTAATGGCTCAAAGAAGGAGATCGAAACACAAATTTCTTCCACAAATCTCTTCTAGATCAAAGATATCACAACTTTATTTCTTCCCTAAAATTAGATTATGGAGATGTTGTCTACACTTGGGATGGCATGAACTCTATTGTTGTTAATTACTTTTCCAATATTTTTACTACTACTCCTCTTGACTCAGATTCTCAACAAAATGTTCTTCAAGCAATCCCTTATCTTATCACTTCTAAGGAGAACTCTATTTTGACTGCTCTTGTTACTATCAATGAGCTTCAATAGGTAGTTTTTAAAATGCAAAAAGGAAAAACCCCAGGTCCTGATGGTTTTCCCATTGAGTTTTACCAAGAGTTTTGGGATATCCTTCATGTTGATTTATTAGAGGTGGTGGAAGAAGCTAGGAAAGCCAAAGAAATTTTGAAGGTTATCAATAAAAATTATATTACTCTTGTTCTAAAATCTCAAGAGGTTTATCATATCTCAGCTTTTAGACCTATTTATTTATGTAATGTTCTTCTCAAAATCATTACTAAGATCATGACATAAAGGTTGAAGCTTCTTTTGCATAATATTATTTCCCCTAAACAAGGGGGTTATGTGGAAGGTCATCAAATATAATATGAGATAGTTCTTGCTCACGAAGCCATCCATTTCATGGATATGCAAAAATATCCTTCCATGTTCATTCGGTTAGACTTATCCAAAGCTTATGACATAGTGGATTGGCACTTCCTTATAAAATTTTTGAGGCAATTTGGTTTCTCTTTGGATTGGATGGATTGGATTATGGGATTTATCTCTTCAATTTCCTACTTAGTTCTTATCAATGGCAGGCCTTCTCATTCATTCCTAGCTTCCAAAGTTATTAGGCAAGGTGACCCGCTATCCCCTTATTTATTCATCATTCTTGTTGAATGCTTGGGTAGTACTATAACCAAAAAGAGATAAAACAAAACCCTTGAGGGAGTTACCATTGCTCATGGAGCTAGACCTATCTCCCGTATTCAATTTGTTGATGACTATACTCTTTTAGGTAAAGCTACAGTTAAGGAAGCTTCTAATATTAATAAAATCATTAGCTATTTTTATAAGGCTACTGGGCAATTGATCAATGAAGATAAATCTAAAGTTATTTTTTTCACTGCTCTACTAGATAGAAATCCATGGTCTTGGATAAATTAATATATAAAAAGGCCTCCCTTACAATCACTTATTTAGGTATTCCCATCAATATTCAAAGGCAGAAAAAAATATATTGGAATTGGTTGTTGGACAAAGTCAAGAAGAAAATTAGAAAGTGGACCAATAGGTGGCTTTCTTCTGGGGGTAGAATCACCTTGGTAAAATCAGTCCTTCAAGATATTCCTATTTATGTTTCTTCTATGTTGAATATTCCAAAGGCTATTCTTCGATAACTAGATCAAATCAGTCATTGGTTCCTTTGGAGTGGTCCTAAGGAGAAAATAAAATGGGCCTTGGTGAAATGGGATACTTTATGTCTTCCTAAGAATAAATGGGGGTTAGGATTCTAGTATTCTATTAATAATAACAAAACTTTAGCTACTAAATTATATTGGAGGATGTTGCATAAACCCAATGCTCTTTGGACCAATAATATGTGTGCTAAATATGTTGAGAAAAAAAGTCCTAAATACCTTATTCGCTATCAATTTCCTAACAAAGGTTCTCCCATTTTAGTAGTTCTTAATATTTGTGAGGATTTGATAAAGAAAAATTAATTTTGGATCATTCATAATGGTCAGTAGGCAAATTTTTGGATAGATTCTTGGGATTTTCACAAGCCTTTAATAACTTAGTTTCCCGATTGGAGGCCTTGGATGGAGGAGCTTCACCGAGCTAACTGGATAAAGGTGTATAATTACTATCGGTACCATACTGGTAATTCAAATTTTGGTAGATATTGGATCCCTATTATGGACTGGCCTATTCAAATACCAAAAAGGCAAAGACAAGATATCCAAGGTATCCTTCATATGATATCTCTCTCTTGGTCCCATGAAAAAGATTTTTTTGATGGAACAACACTACTAAGGGTTAGTATTCAGTTGCTCAAGGTTATTTGACCTTATGTCATAATAATCCCACCCAATCATCTGACATATTTTCTCAGTTGTGGGCTCAAAATATCTGGATAAGGTGAGGTTCTTTACTTGGCTTTTATTGCATCGTAGGGTGCTTACTGGTGAGCAACTTATGAAGTGTGGTTTTCATGGCCCTTTTAGATGTGAAATGTGTGGAAAGAATGTAGAAACTCTTAGCCATATTTTTATTGAGTGTACTTTAGCCTCTGAGATATGGAGAAGAATGGCCACTTTACTTGGCTTATAGTGGTCCAACTTTTTTACTTTTGAACAACTTTGGAGGGATTAGCCTAAACAAGAGGGTGTTGATGATTTTATTAGGCAGATAGTTTGCATGGGTTCTACCATTCTTCTTTGGAATATCTGGAATGAAAGGAACAACCAAATTTTTAATCAAGATAGGAAGGATATTCACTATATTTGGAAAAAAACCATTGCCAACTTAGTTTAATTAGTCCAACAGCTCCTTAATCACCCCCAAAACTCCCACCAAATATGGGATCAAGTGATGCAAATATTGAATATTAACTCCTCTAAGGGAAACCATATTAAAGGGAATGTGAGCAATTGCAAGATGGATAGAACAAGGAATTGACAACCTCCTCCTAAGGATTTTGGAAAATTCAATACTAATGGAGCCTCTAGAGGGAACCCTGGAAAAGCTAGTGCGGGAGGAATTGGTAAACTTTCGGATGGCTCCCTGGTTTTTACTTTTGTTGATAATTTGGCTATTCTTTCCAATAACCTTGCTAAGGGGTATGTTATCCTTATAGGAATTCAAGAGGCTACTAATGTTGGATGGGAAAAGATGCTAGTTGAGTCTGACTCTCAACTCATGATTAATATTTTGAAGTCTCCTTCTAAGAATCATAAGGTTGATTGGAGAATAAAAATAATTATGAGAAGATTCGGTTAATTTAGATGGGATTTTTGAAAGTTGATTACAATCATGTGGTCAGATATCAAAACAAGGGTGTTTATGCTTTAGCTAATTGGGCTTTGGACAAAGGTGATCTTACTTGCTATGGCCACCCTCTTAGATGGTGGGCTTCACAAATAAGGGAAGCTCTTCTATCTATCATTTATTTGTATGGATCTAGTTTTGGAGGTACCTAGTTTCTTCTTGCTTTATTTTTGCTTCTCTTTGGTTCGGTCAGGGTAGTTTAGTTTTTTGAGGTGTGTGTGGGTTTTTGTTTTGTTTTATTTTTTGTTGTTATTGTGTTTTTATTATTTTGTGTTTTTTGCATTTTTTTTGTTATTGGTCTTATGTTTTCATTTTTCTTGTTCTTTTGTTTCTGTATGTTTGTGTTTATTGGTGTTTTTTTTTATTTTGGTGTGTGAGTGATTTCTATGTTTTTTGTTTATTGTCTATTGTTGGTTTTTTTTTTTGTTTTTTTTTTATTTTATTATTTTTTTAAGGTTTTGGTTGTTATCATTTTTCATGTTTTTGTTGGTTTTCTTTAGATCTTTCTATTGTTTTTGTCACATTTACTTTTTATATTGTTCTTGTGTTTTTTTTTTGTGGTTCATATTGTGTTTTTTTTATCTTTTTGTGTGTGTGTTTGGTTGTGCTTTATCTTTTCAACACACTCAAG
This sequence comes from Wollemia nobilis, assembly GCA_028583015.1. NCBI lineage: Eukaryota > Viridiplantae > Streptophyta > Pinopsida > Araucariales > Araucariaceae > Wollemia > Wollemia nobilis. Next base: position 9,948 of record JAQPPZ010014807.1, read on the forward strand.
GGGTAGTTTTTTTTTAATCTTCTTGTGTGTTTGTGTTTGTGTTTGTGTTTGTGTTTGTGTTTGTGTGTTCTTATTTTTTATTGTTTCAGGTTTTCTCCTTGAGTATGTCAAAGGTGGTAGGACAGGTGTGAGCCCTGGGCAATTTTTGTGGAAGAGATACCCCTGCCTCCTTGGGTCTTACCCAAAAGTGGCATCCCTTTTGGGATGTTTTCCACAAAAAACCCATAGATACCAAATGGTTTGGTGATGCACTCCTTTAAAAATAATAGGTTCACTAATAACCAAAAATAATAAATAGTTCATGATAATGTTGTCAAATTGCTAAGAAACATGAAATAAGGGGTTGGAATGGATGTTCGTATGGGTGATAGCATATTTCATGCCCCCATAATCTATATATGACTATAAATCTATTTGGAATCACTCTATTAAGCTACTTTTTGGTTGGAATGGTGTGAGAAGATCTCAATTTTTCATTTATAAGCTTGGCTAAATGAATATTCTAGAGTGTGCTTGAATGTGCTAAAAATCCTATGTGAAATCAAAGATAGTTTCATCGCTTAAAGGAAACCATTATTGATTTGTGATAATAATGCTAATACCTATTATATGTTGTAAGTTTTCATGATATTACGTATGTTGCATTTGTGATTTTGAATGGTTTATTTTATAATCATGAAGGGAAAAATATTTTTTATGAAAATTAATGCTAAGGAGTTTGAATAACTATTCCTTAGGGAATTATTTAGAATATGCTAGTCTTCAGGCGGTAAGACTGTGTGATTCTATTTTATCTTTTTAAAGATGTGAAAAACCATTTGTAGCAAAGGAAGAATGAGATTTCCTTTGGTATGGAAGCAAATATTGGATGTTGTGATATACTTGAATTTTGGGGCATGGAGCCCATTTTTTGCAAAAGAAAAATATGGATTTCTTTTGGGATGTTGTTAAAGCTTTGCTAAAGAGAAATGTTGTGGCTGATCCACAACGTACCCCAAAATTGGGGACCCACCTTTTTGCATGCTTTCCAAGAAGACCGCAGTGGACCAGATGCTAAAGGATCAAAGAAAAAACAAGAAAGAAAAAGTGTCATGATATCGCGACATGTTGCTTTTTTGCGGCTAAGAAAGAAAAAGTGTCGCGATATCGCGACATGTTGCAGTTTCACGGCTAAGAAAAAAAAAAAAAAAAGTGGATATCACGACAGTTTCGCATAAGAAAGAAAAAGTGTCGTGATATCGCGACATGTTGCAGTTTCGTGGCTGAGAGCAACAAAATACAGCATGAAAGAAAAAGTGTCGCGATATCGCGACATGTCGCATTTTTGCGGCTAAGAGCAGCAAGATAGAGCAGAATGAAAAAGTGTCGTGATATCGCGACATGTCGCGTTTTCACGGCTAAGAGCAACAAGATAGAGCAAAATGAAAAAGTGTCGCGATATCGTGACATGTTGCATTTTCGTGGCAAAGAAGGAAAAGTGTCGCGATATCGTGACATGTTGCATTTTCATGGAAAAAAAAGAAAAGTGTCGCGATATCGTGACATGTTGCATTTTCACGACAGAAAGCAAGGAGAAAGAGTAAGAAGAAAAGTGTCGCGATATCGCGACATGTTGCATCCTCGTGACCAAAAAAAAAAAGTGTCACGATATCGTGACATGTTGCATTCTCACGACCAAAAGAAAAAGTGTCGCGATATCGCGACATGTTGCATTCTCGTGACCAAAAGAAAAAAGTGTCGTGATATCGTGACATGTTGCATTCTCGCGACCAAAAGAAAAAAGTGTCGCGATATCGTGACATGTTGCATTCTCGCGACCAAAAGAGAAAAGTGTCACGATATCGCGACATGTTGCATTCTCGCGACCAAAAGAAGAAAAGTGTCACGATATCATGACATGTTGTATTCTTGTGACCAAAGACATAAAAGTGTCACGATATCGCGACATGTCTCATTTTCATGATGCAAGAAGAAGAACAAAGCTACGGACATAAAAATGTCATGATATCGTGACATGCTATTTTTTGCGATTCACAAGGGGCCATTACAGAGTCTACAGTGGAAGCGCTGAACACGTGGCACAAAGGTGTAAGGGTTATGGTGTAACGCTTCATGACCAATGGTTACAGTTAGCAAAGAAGATCAAGTGTTTCGAGGCCCGAACAAAAATCCAAAACAACGAAGAGGCGGGGAAGACGAAATGAAAGGATCTGGGAAATGAAACGAAGCATCACAGAGTGAAACAGAGAGCCATACCAGAAATTTTAAAAGTAGAAGCAAAGACAGGTATAGGGGTCGAAAACCGCTGCGAGCAGAGTTGCAGAGCTGAAGGCGATAAGCCATTCTGGGCCTGCTTTGGAGTGTTTTCTTCCACTTTTTTTGGTTTTGATAAAACTAGAAATTTTTGTTATTGTAAATTGATACATATTTAATACAGAAAACTTCAGAGAGTTGCATCTCATTGACAAGAAAGGAGTTATTTTCTGCATGCGAGATTAAATGTTTATTTTTCCCTTTTTCAGATTTTAGGCTTATAGATGGAGTTTATGCAAGTTATCTTGGTTGCTTCATGCGAAGGTCTAAATCTAAAAACCGCATTCAAAACCCTAGAAACCAGCACTTAACTTATCTGGATTGTGCATGTTCTACAGGTTCAATAGGTTAGGTTGTATGCAGAAAACCTCATATCTTCGGTTTTGTCGAAATAGGATAGCAACACCCTGAATGTATTTTAGTTTCATTTTCTTTGCATTTTATTTTCATTTTTTCTGCACTTTTATTTTCCAGAAAGTTTAACTTTATTTTAATTTACAGTCATTAAAATAAACACTTGAAAATTTTCCAAAATCTGAAAATAAAATATTTCATTGTTAAGGTCGATTCACATTTAGTTCATTTTGGTTCAACGAACAATCATTAAAGTTTTAAGATAAAATAAACCAACATTGCCCCTTGTTTACAGTTACTTGCAATCACTAAGGTGTTCCAAGCATTTAAATTGAATATTTTTATTTATGCAAAATGCTAACATAGCGGAGACCTTGGAGAAGTTATTTATTTAATTTCTTTGCAAGAGGGGATTTGAGACTCAAATCCTAAAGGAGAGTGTGTTTTCACAATCGGGTGAAAATACCACTCAACAGATTGGCGCTAGAAGGAGGGCACGAATTGGTTTACTTTATTCGATTTTCGTTAAGAAATTCATATACATTGTTCTAACGCTGTTTGATTGTTCATACAGAAATAATGTGTTTTGATTTGATTTTGAAATTATTCTTTCAATCTCATTAACGGCTATAACTGCAGGATTTTTGTTGTGTTGCAGGTTTTCTTGGAGGTATTGAGAGTTTTGTCAGGAAAACTGGACCCACCGCATCGTATCGCAACTAGGTCCAAAACAACTGAGGAAACCATATTCCAAAACCTTTCACCCACTCGTAGGAATCCAAGGAATAAAACCAAGCAAGTTGTGAGCCCACCAGATACCCTTATTACAGAAGATCCTTCTATTTTAGGTGCATCTAGCGGACCTGCATCGGTGGTGTCAATTGCCACTAGTGTACCAATTATCAGTACCATTTCCACGGCTCTTGTAGGGTTATCCTCATCGATTTTGAATCAAATGGCCCAACCTCCACCAGTTCCTTGGTACGGAGCTAATAATATTCCCTTGAATATTGTAGGGGATATCCATGAGATCCCTAAGAACATAGAGAGATTTTTGCCCAAGTACAAACCGGATGGCCCAAGGACCGCAGAAGAGCATATTCAGGCCTATAGGGACGTTTTGATAAGATTGCAAGTTCAACATGAAGATGTGGCTTGTAGACTCTTCCCCATGAGCCTAGACCAAGTGGCCTATGAATGGTATATTTGCTTACCTACTGGTTCCATCACGTCATGGACACAAATGGAGAATGCTTTTGTCAATCAATTCAGGTCACCATTAGATCCCACAATCATCTACAATCAATTCATTACATGCAAAAGAGGCCAGGGTGAGCCAATTCGAACTTTTAATCAGAGATTTCAGAAGTGCTATAATAGAGCAGTTCGACATTTTGCCATTGATCCCGCAGTAGCTTTGCAAATATATTTTGGGGCATTGGATTCTATGACGGCAATGTTTGCAAGGCGAAATCCTCAAGTCACCATGCTCGCTTTAGCCTACAATGAAGCTATGACCATCGAGCAACAAATGACACCACAGGGTTATGGGTTTCCCCAGATGCCTATGGTAGGACAATATGGTCCATATGGTCAAGCTCCTATGATGAATCAGATCATGGCACCACAAATGCCAAACATGAATGCTTTGCCTTATCAACAACCATATCCACCAACACCCGCTTACGCACCCATTCCAATTCAACCAATCACATCCATTCCCCCCATTCCTTCATTTTTGCAAAATAGTCAATAGACTATGCAAGGAGCCAGTCCGGTTAATTCTCAGGCTATAGTTCCTTTCCCCAATCCAATTCTGATCCAAAGTGTGAATCCATACACAAATCAAGTTCCTCAAAATCTGACTCAAATGTTAAGTCAAGATCTCACCAATTATGCAAACCCTACGGGAACTAACAATAACGTAGCTCAACCAAAAGAGATTTATTCAGAGGTTGAAGAGCTCAAAAATATAGTTCACAAATTGAGTAATGATTTGGTTCAAAAATAGAAGTATGAATCCCATGCCCCTCACCCAAATCAAAATTTCAACAATAGAGGGAGACATTGGAACATGAAGCCAAACAATGGGGGTGTGCCTGCCCCTATTGCTAATCAGATAGATACTTCTACAGGACCAAGTCACTCTAGTTCCATTCTTAATATTTCTGATTTTGCATGGGAAAAGGGGTGCAGATTGCATAATACAAAGGAGCACAATGAAAGGAATTGTCCTGAAATCGCTAGATATACTCATTGTCTCCAAGCTCAAGTGGATGATTTGGAACTTGTGCCAAATGAGGGTCCACCCCAACATCAAGATGACAACATTTTGGTGGTGGAAACTCTATATCATCAAGAAAGTGAGAATGAGGAAGAAGAAGATGAAATTTTGGAACAGGAAGTGCAAGCTTTTAGAGAGTTTAGAAAGGGGAACCATGGATATCATTTGAGGAGTAAGTTCAAAACCCCTAAAACATCATCAACTCCACCAAACAACTCTATCCTTCCTCCTGATACTAAGGCGGATAATAATCCCCCTCCTCCACCTGGAAGAGAAACGTCTAAGGACATGCAAAAGATAGTCAAACTTGAGAAGTCAACTTATGACATAGTGGAGGATTTAAGGAAGTCCAAGTCTAGCCTTTCATTTTTAGAGGCGGCTAGGTTGCCTGGCCAAAAGGAAGCATTGATAAAGGCTCTGGACTCACCTAGTCAAATACAGAAAGGAAAGGAAGTTGAATCTCACTTGATTTTACAAAAGGAAAGATGAGATGTCCCACATTTTTTATTGACTCTGAGGATTGCTATCAAAAATTTGCACAATTGTTTGGTAGACACGGGTGCCACAAGTAACCTCATGCCTTCAAAAATCTGTCAAATGCTAGGCCTAGAGCCTGTTTCGTCTAAATGCAAGGTTTTGCAATTGGATCGATCTGAGGTAAATGTGGTAGGGACCCTCTATGATGTTAAGATCCAACTCAATTCTGAACCCAGGGTCCAACAAGTGGTTGATATTTTGGTTGTCAATATCCCAAGTCGATATGGAATGCTACTTGCAAGGGATTGGATGAAAAATTTGAATGGTTATTTCTCCACCGATTGCTCACACATGTGGCTACCCTGGAAGGGGATTGCTAATCAAATCAGAGTGGAAAATGAACCAAGGCTTAAGGAAATCATCACAGAATTCAACAAGCCAAATGAAGTTCAATTTTTTGAACCAGAGTTAGGGGTCTATGCTTTTGATGTTGAAAAAGCTACCGAAGAACCTCAAAAGGAAACATTTTATGGTAGCTCTCTTGAAGAAGATAATCTCGTGTGGTTACTTAGGTTTGATGGATCTAAGTCAAAACAAGGAGCAGGAGCTGGAGTCGAACTCACTTGTCCAGGAAGTAAACCATTGTTTGCTGCCTATAGATTGCAATTTCCTTGCACTAACAACATGGCAGAATATGAAGCTCTTATCTTTGGATTACAACTGGCATTGAGCAAGAAGGTTAAATGCTTGAAAGTATTGGGAGATTCGGAATTGGTGGTCAAACAAATTAAAGGACAATATACATGCCGCGATAAGAGACTGAGCCTTTATAGAACTAGGGTGATGGACCTCATTGAGGAATTTGATGCTTTTAATATATCCCTTATTTCTAGGAAAGGAAATCGCATAGCTGATTCTCTTGCAGTCGTTGCAGGCATGCTAAATCCAGTTGACATAAAAAGGTGCAAGAAGTTCTCCATCGAGTTAGTCCCTTGTCCATCGATACCTGATAACGTCAAAAACTTCCAAGTTTTTGAAAATGATAGACACATATTTAAATTTGTCATGAATTCAGGTATTTTTGAGAACCAAGTGATTGATGAGGATCAAAGGTGGCAAGAAGAAATAGAAAAAGAAAGTGAAGCTACATTTCAATCCAACAAAATACCTAAGGACATTGTTTCATTGGAGAAAATGTTCGATATGGGATATAAAGCTAGAAAAGGAAAAAGGGTTCCACTTCCTAAAGATGCTTGTGATCTAATTAATATAGGGAGTGCAGACAATCCACGTGAAGTATACATCGCAAAGGCATGTACAACTGATGAAAGAGAAAATATAATACGTGCACTAAAATACTACGTGGATTGCATTGCTTGGAATTACAACGAGTTGAAAACATACGATCAAAACGTCATTACACACACCATCCCTCTAAAGCCGGACTCCAAACCTTTCAGACAAAGACAACGAACTGTTAACCCACTACTGGAGCCCTTAATAGAAAAAGAGGTCAAGCGATTATTGGAAGCAAAGATCATTTTTCCCGTTAGGCACTCAACTTGGGTCGCTAATCTCGTTTCGGTGAGAAAGAAGAGCGGAGAGATAAGGCTATGCATAGATTTTAGAAATCTCAACAAAGCCTCACAAAAGGATAACTACCCACTGCCATCCATTGATGAAATCTTGCAAATAGTGAATGGGTCTGAAATGATGTCTTTTCTTGATGGATATTCTGGATATAATCAGATTCTTATTCATCCCAATGATAGGATGAAAATAGCCTTCACAACCAAATGGGGAACATTTGCCTATAGAAGAATGCCTTTTGGATTGTTAAATGCAGGCGCAACATTTCAACGTGCCATGGATTATGCGTTCAAAGGGCTCATAGGTAAATGTATCATTGTGTATGTGGATGATATTCCAGTATTTTCAAAGAAAAGAGAAGACCATGTGAAAGATCTGAGGAAGGTTCTCCAAAGGTGTAGAGAGCATGGAATTTCTTTGAATCCAAAAAAATGCATCTTTGGAGTAACAGAAGGAAGATTGCTTGGTCACATCATTTCAAAAGAAGGTATATCCATTGACCCGAAAAGGATAGAAGCTATCCAAAACTTGCCTCTCCCAGGTAGCAAAAAGGAGTTGAGATCTTTCTTCGAGAAAATCAATTTTGTGAGGAAGTTTATTTTGGGCTTCGCTGAGATAGCTAAACCACTGAACGAGATGCTCAAAAAGGATGTAGATGTCAGATGGAATGAAGAAAGTAGGGTTGCCTTTCAAAGCATTAAGGATGCTATTTCTAGAGCCCCTGTCCTCATAAGTCCAGACTATTCTAAACCTTTCTTTATTTATGCTTTCGCATCGGAACACTCTTTTGCGAGTGTCTTGACTCAGAAAGGTGAAGATAGCACAGAAAATCCCATAGCATTTCTAAGTGCTCCTTTGAAGGATGCTCAATTGAGGTATTCCATCCTCGATAAGCAGATGTACGCACTTTTCAAAATGGTAAAAAAATTTCGACATTACATTGTGCATAGTAGGGTCTTTGCCATTGTGCCTGACCCCGCTGTCAAAACCATGTTTGTGCAAAATGAGCTAGGTGAGAGAAGAGGTAAATGGATTTCTACCATTCAAGAATTTGATCTTGAAATTCAACCCATGAAACTAGTTCGTGGACAAGGACTTGTGAAGACAATTGCTGAGAACAATCCTCAAGTCACATGCCAATATTCAAATGCAGAGCACATTTCTAAAGATGACTGGTATGTTGATATTGTGTATTTTCTATTAAATGGTAAGTGTCCATCATATCTGAATTCTACTCAAAGAAGAGCCTTAAGACTTAAATCTGCCAATTATCTGATTAGATCTGGTGTTCTTTACAGGAAAAATCATGAGGGGATTTACTTACGATGCCTAAATCAAGAAGAAGCTACCAAGGTTTTGCAAGAATTTCATGGTAAATACGGAACTGGCCATGGTGCGGCAAATTCAACAGCGCATCAAATCCTAAGAGCAGGATATTATTGGCCCCACATTTTTAAAGATGCACATGCTCACGTACGATCTTGCCATATCTGTCAAGTGGCTGCCAATAGAGAAAGGAATGCAGCTATGCCATTGCAACCTGTAGTTGAGATGAGACCATTTGCACAATGGGGATTAGACTTCATTGGGGTTATTAACCCAAATTCTTTAGATTCCCATAAATTCATACTCACGGCTACAGATTATTGCACAAGGTGGGCAGAAGCAATTCCTACAAAACATTCCACTACGGATGTGGTAATAAAATTCCTTGAGGATCACATCATAACAAGGTTTGGAATGCCTGATTCTATTGTAAGTGATAATGGTAAGGCTTTTGCTTCCACTCAATTTGCAAATTGGGCATATGACAATAAGGTGAGTTTAAAGTTTTCATCTAACTATTACCCTCAAGGCAATGGTTTGGCAGAATCCTCAAATAAAAATTTGTTGAACATCATTAAGAAGTTACTGGAAAAGAATCCTCGGGATTGGCACAACCAATTAAAATTTGCTCTTTGGGCAGATAGGACTAGAGAAAAAGAATCAATAGGGAATACACCCTATCATCTGGTTTATGGGCAAGATCCAATTTTTCCTGCAAACTTGAAGCTTCAAACCCTTCATTTCACACAAGAATACCTGGGAACAGATAATCACATTGAGGCCAGATTAAGTCATCTACTGCACCTTGATGAAAAAAGAGAAGAAGCCATGCTCCACATGAGCAAACATCAAGATGTGGTTAAAATATGGTTTGATAAAAGAGCTAAAATTAAGTCCTTCAGAATCTCGGATTTGGTTTTACTATGGGATAAAAGACATGAAGAGAAGGGGGATCACAAAAAGTTTGATTGTCTTTGGTTAGGCCCTTATCAAATTTCTGAAATCCTAGGGAAGAATACCTTCAGATTAAGAGCTTTGGATGGGAAAGATCTGATGTTACCGGTTAATGGGCAAGTTCTAAAGCACTATTTTAGCCCTTAAGTCATATGAGATTGGTATTATATTTTTTGGTTTTGGTGTGGGTTTTCAAGTTTCATTTTTGGATTGCTATTTGGGTTAGGATTTAAGTTGTGTGTTGGTCCTCTGGACATGTTTGGTTTGTCTAAAAAAAAAAAAAATTTGAGATGTCAACTTATGCCTAAGATCAGGAGAATATGAAACATTGGAATTGTGTTGTAGAAAGCTCCGCAAGTAACACAAACATTTTAAATAATATCGTTTGAAACTTGTGATGCATGAAGTTGTCAGTTTTACAAATTATGGCAACGTAGGTGGTATACTCCATCCGCAATTCAAAAAAAGCAATGTATTCATATTACATTCCACCTTGCATATACATTCCATCTTAGTTGCATCTGCATTTCAAATACAATCATTGAAAAAAATGTCAAATCCTCTTAGGGTTATTCTATAACATATATATAAAAAAAATCCTAAGGTTGGGAACTGATGCCCGAACTATCTTGAACCAAGCACGTTCTATGCACATTAAAGAGGATCTTGAGAAAAATGATCAAAACCATACTTGGAAGAAAAGGTGAGGCGAAAGGAGTATTTCGTGTCTGTCCTATCATGCAACATAATCCTTAAAACAGTGGTTTTTACCACTCCCATAAAGCTTAAAGCCTAAAACTAGAGTAGTAAGGATAGGGTTAAATCCTCATCGAACTTAGGTTGAGGATCCAACTCCCCAAAGCTCTGATTTGACCTACATGGAGTAGTAAGGATAGGGCATAATTCTCATCTCGCTTAGGTTGAGAATCCGATTCCCCAAAGCTTCTATTTTTCATTTCATCATAAATCTTGGATTGGAAGGATCGTACTACATGTCCCTTGCAAGGATGGGTAGTCATCCCCAAGGTCCAAGAAATAAAAGTAAAACTAATATTTTCCATTTCATCATTAATATTGGATTGGAAGGATCGTACTACATGTCCCTCGCAAGGATGGGTAGTCATCCCCAAGGTCCAAGAAATAAAAAATGAAGCCAAATCATGGATTATGGGGTTAATCTCCACCGGGGCTATAGACGCCTGACTGGCAGTGGAGTATGCTCATGCGTGGCAGCATGTCTTGTCTAAAAGCAAGACCATTGACTGCTCAAACGGACAGACTAGCCTGACAATTTCATCCATAACAAGTTAAATCATTTTGTTCAAAGTGAGGTAATGAATTCCAGATCAGAGTAGTAAGGATAGGGTTAAATTCCCATCTCGCTTAGGTTGGGAATCCTATTCCCCAAAGCTCTGATTTCACTTACACTTGCACATGGGTTCAAGATGGTAGTGACACATAACCAACTTTGGGATCTAATAAATTAATTCATTATACACGTATTTGATCCTAAGAGGGTTTGACAGTTTTAAAATGTTTGTGTATGATACTAGAAGGTTTGAGCCTTTATAAAGCAGGTTGTTATATCTCTAGCATATTTGTCATGCATTAAATCCTGCACAAATCATTCATAACCTCACATATGCATTCAGGTAAAACTGACAATGGAATGTTGATCAATTTCAAACGATAGAGAATGGAGCACACTGCACACACCGAGCTGATGCTTAATGATTCTGATGTTTCATGTATTTCTGATCTATCGGCATTTTGTTTATATTTATGTTGATGCTTGTATTTAAGTTTGTATATTTCCAGGTTAGGTTCTCACCGAAATGCTCAGGAGCATTTCCCAGCAGAGTCGCCATTTGTTGTGGCTGCTCCACAACGCACCCCAAAATTGGGGACCCACCTTTTTGCATGTTTTCCAAGAAGACCGAAGCGGCCCGTATGCTAAAGATCAAAGAAAAAAGGCAAGAAAGAAAAAGTGTCTGATATCACGACATGTTGTTTTTTCATGGCTAAGAAAGAAAAAGTGTCACGATATCACGACATGTTGCAGTTTCATGGCTAAGAGCAACAAAATACGGCATGAAGAAAAAATGTCACGATATCGCGACATGTCGCTTTTTTGCGGCTAAGAAAGAAAAAGTGTCACGATATCACGACATGTCGCTTTTCACGCTAAGAGCAAAAAAAAAAGAAAAAGTGTCGCGATATCGCGACATGTCGCATTTTCGGGCAAAAAAAAGAAATGAAAAGTGTCACGATATCGCGACATGTCGTTTCATCATCATTGAAAAAAGAAAAGTGTCACGATATCACGACATGTTCTCCTCAAAAAAAGTGTCATACCAATGAAAAAGTGTCGCGATATCCTGACATGTTGTTCTAAAAAAAAGTGTCACGATATCGCGACATGTTCATTAAAAGAAAAGGCATTCACATGTTCAAAAAATGTCAGAACGAATGTAAAAAAAAAGTGTCATGATATCGTGACATGTTGCATTCTCTGACCAAAGACAAAAGTGTCACGATATCACGACATGTTGCATCCTCGCAACCAAAGAAAAAGTGTCGCGATATCGCGACATGTTGCATTCTCGCGACCAAAAGAAGAAAAGTGTCACGATATCGTGACATGTTGCATTCTTGTGACCAAAGACATAGAAGTGTCGCGATATCGCGACATGTCTCATTTTCGCGATGCAAGAAGAAGAGCAAAGTTGCGGACATAAAAATGTCGCGATATCACGACATGCTATTTTTTCGTGATTCAAAGGGGCCATTACAGAGTCTACAGTGGAAGCGCTGAACACATGGCACAAAGGTGTAAGGGTTATGGTGTAACGCTTCATGACCAATGGTTACAGTTAGCAAAGAAGATCAAGTGTTTCGAGGCTCGAACAAAAACCAAAAACAACGAAGAGGCGGGGAAGGCGAAATGAAGGGATCTGGGAAATGAAATGAAACGTCACAGAGCAAAACAGAGAGCCATACCAGAAAGTTTAAAAGCAGAAGCAAAGACAGGTACAGGGGTCGAAAACCGTTGCGAGCAGAGTTGTAGAGCTGAAGGCGATAGGCCATTCTGGGCCTGCTTTGGAGCGTTTTCTTCCACTTTTTTTGGTTTTGATAAAACTAGAAATTTCTGTTATTGTAAATTGATACATATTTAATACAGAAAACTTCAGAGAGTTGCATCTCATTGACAAGAAAGGAGGAGTTATTTTCTGCATGCGAGATTAAATGTTTATTTTTCCCTTTTTTAGATTTTAGGCTTATAGATGGAGTTTATGCAAGTTATCTTGGTTGCTTCATGCGAAGGTCTAAATCTGAAAACCGCATTCAAAACCCTAGAAACCAGCACTTAACTTATCTGGATTGTGTATGTTCTGCAGGTCCAATAGGTTAGGTTGTATGCAGAAAACCTCATATCTTCGGTTTTGTCGAAATAGGATAGCAGCACCCTGAATGTATTTTAGTTTCATTTTCTTTGCATTTTATTTTCATTTTTCTGCACTTTTATTTTCCAGAAAGTTTAACTTTATTTTAATTTACAGTCATCAAAATAAACACTTGAAAAATTTCCAAAATCCGAAAATAAAATATTCCATTGTTAAGGTCGATTCACATTTAGTTCATTTTGGTTCAACGAACAATCATTAAAGTTTTAAGATAAAATAAACCAACATTGCCCCTTGTTTACAGTTACTTGCAATCACTAAGGTGTTCCAAGCATTTAAATTGAATATTTTTATTTATGCAAAATGCTAACATAGCGGAGACCTTGGAGAAGTTATTTATTTAATTTCTTTGCAAGAGGGGATTTGAGATTCAAATCCTAAAGGAGAGTGTATTTTCACAATCGGGTGAAAATACCACTCAACAAGAAGTAAATATATATTTTTCAATTGTAATTTGTTAAAAACATAGAAAGAAAAGATAGACTATGTTTTATGGAAAATTTGTATGCAATGAAAAATAATTCATGCATTAGGGACTGCACTCTCATGCTATTGGTTGTTTTGATCCCTTAAGACATCTCCTTCTTGGTGGTTAAATGAAGGACTCAAAGAAGAACTAGAATGAAGATGTATATGAACATAGAACAATGAAAAATATTTTAGTTTGATGACTTTAGCACCATTCCATCATAAAATAGAAAGAGAGGAAGAGAAATAAACATCTATTATTGATGAATGAATAATTGATACATTCGAGTAAGGGTATGAGTCCCTTTATGTAGGAAGATAGGTTCCTTGGAAACACTCTACCTAACTATGAAAGGGACAACTTAACAACTTGCACATATACAACTTGCACATTGACACTTGTGCATTTACTATGTTGCATGTAGTAACTAGATAACTTCCCCCTAAAGTAATCTAACATAACCAAATGATGTAATATATTCTAACACCCTCCTATATTACATTATTTGGTATGTAGTTCTCTTGAATCATAGATGATTTTTGAAGGTTTGAAACTTAATTTTTCCAAGTGCCTTTGTAAAGATGTCTGCTAGTTGATCTTCTGTAGGAACATACTTGAGGATAATGTGCTTGTTCTGGAAGTGTTATCTGATGAAATGACATTGAGCTTCGATATGCTTTATTATTTCATGTATGATTGGATTCTTGATCAGGTTTAGTACTCCTTGATTATTGTAGAATATCATAGTTGAAGTTTGTTTGATTCTCATCTCAGATAATATGTATTGTAACCATAGGGCTTCATAGGTTGTATCTCTTACTACTAGTATTCTACTTCAGTTGATGATTGTGCTATTGTATGTTGTTTCTTGTTGTGCCAAGATATGGACCCTGATATGAGCTAGAAGACATAACCAGAGGTAGATTTCCTATCATCAATAGACCCAGTATAGTCTGAATTTGAGTATCCTTGTAGATAAAATTCTTTGACATTATTCATATAAATTAGTCCATAATCTGTAGTCTTCTTGATATATTGTAATATTCTTTTTGTAGCCTTCCAATGACTTTCTCTTGGTTCTTGCATGAACTATGAAAGATAATTTATTGCAAATGCTATGTCTGGTCAATTTTTTGTTAAGTACAAAAGGCTTCCAATCAACTATCAATACATTGTTGCTAGAATCAATGGTGTTTTATCATTTTTGGATAGTTGAATTCCTTGTTCCATTGGTGTATCTTTGGGCTTGCACTCTATCATCCTGTATTTTTCAAGAAGGGCTTTTGCATATTTTTATTGAGTGATAACTATTTTATCTTCTCCTTGATAAATCTCTAAGCCAAGGCAGTAGTTCATTAGCCCCAGATCTATCATTTCAAAATCCTTTTCTAGATCCTTTTTTATATCACTTATTAACTTTTTTGAACTTCTAATAATAACTATGTCATCAACATATACTATGAGGATCAAGATATTATTTCTAATATTCTTGGTATATAGACTGGGATTTGTTGTACTTTTGTTGAAGTTATGATGTACTAGATGATTATTGATATTGATATTCCATGCTCTAGGAGCTTGTTTCAAGGCATAAAGAGATTTATTCAATTTGCATACCTTATTTTCCTATCCTTTAATGAAAAAACCTTCAGGTAGTGTCATATAGAATTCTTCCTCCAAGTCACCATTAAGGAATGCACTTCTTACATCCATCTAATGAAGTTTCCATACCTGATGAGCTGCTAGAGCATAAACTATTTGGATAGTAGTCATTTGAGTTGTTGGTGCAAATGTTTCTTCATAGTCGATTCCTTCTGTCTGAGTATACCCTTTGGCCACTAGTCGAGCTTTGTATTTATATAGTGTTCCATCTACTTTGTATTTGATTTTGTACACCCACTTGCACCCCACTACCTTTTTTTCTAGAGGCAGGTTTACTAAATCCCATATCTTATTCTTCTTGAGTGATGCATATTCAGATTCCATGGCTGCTTTCCAGTGTGAGTTTTTTAGTGCTTGAGAAATTGATATTGGTTCCACTATATTACTTAGCATTCCTCTATTCATTCTGGTCATACTACGAGTTTGAGATCCTGTAGCTATAATATCTGGCATCCTTTTCAGATTTGATTCTCTGAGAGTATCCTTTTCTCTACAGTATACTTGATGCTTATGTATCATTTTCTTATTATTCTAGCTCCATGCTCATTGCATCTTCTTCAGGTATATTTAGGAGAACTTTTGTGTCACCACTGGATTCATCTATGTTGATTTTTACTTTCTCATCAAAGATCATATCTCTGCTAATATAATTTTTTTTTGTAGATGGATCTAATATTCAGTATCATGTAGTTTAATTATCATACCCAACAAATATCCCTATCACAGTTTTGTCCTCTAACTTGGTCCTCTTTTGCTTTGGAATATGCATGTAGGCTTTGCATCCAAAGATCTTTAGTCTTTCAATATTGGGCTTTTATCATAACCATGCTTCTTCTGGTGTAATAATCTTGAGTACTCTTGTTGGTAGTCTGTTTTGTATGTAGATAGTTGTTTGCACTGCTTCAACCCAGTATTTGTGATCAAGTTGTGTTTCTTTTAACATACATATTACCATTTCTATTATTGATTTGTTTCTTCTTTCTGCAATTCCATTTTTTTGAGGTGAGTATGTTGTAGTAAGTTATCTTTTGATTCCATTGTCTTCAAGAAAAGAGTCACATTATTTAGAGATAAATTCTCCTCCTCTATCTGAACGAAGTGCTTTTATGGTCTTTCCTAATTCTTTTTCAACTTGAAGTTTGAATTGCTTGAAGTAGCTAAATGCTTCTGATTTGTACTTCATAAAATATACCCACATTTTTCTAGTATGATCGTCAACAAATATCTGAAAGTATTTATGTCCTCCAACACTATCAACTTTCATTGGTCCACACAAATCTGTATATATTATTTCTAGTGGATGTTGAGTTCTATGTTGATGAAGTTCGAAAGGAATTCTATGTTGTTTACCTGCTAAACATTATACACATACAATAGTTTCTAGAGATAAGCTGGGTAGTCATTCTACCATTTGATATCTGAATAATTCCTTCATTGATGTCTCACTGGTATGTCCTAGTCGTTTGTGCCATAGTTCTAAAGCATTGACTGAAAGAGTTGAGTGAATAGTAGTGTATAGGACAAATAGGCCATTTTTATATGATCCTGATGCTATCATTCTTCCCTTTCTAGAGATCTGACATTGCTTTCTACCAGTGAGAACCTTGAACTCAATAGTTAAGTCTTGATCCATGAGCTGAGAAACAAAAATAAGATTAGTGGTTAATCCTGGAACATACAATACATTTTTTACTATACCTCTTCCATCCTTAAGATTTACTAGAATATTTCTAATTCCTTTTACTTCATATATTTTGTTATCTGCTACTGCAATTGGCTTTTAATTTATCTTCTTCAAAAAATTTAACCAATGTATATTCCCTGTCATATGCTTATTTGCACCTAAATCTATATACCAATACTCCATGATGTTGTTTAGTATTTTATGATATAGTGCTTTTGTAAAAATATAGTTCAATTTTGGTTGATTTTGTACAAATTTTGTAAAGATCAAAAAATCAACTTCTTAACTTATTACTCCTATTGAACTAAGCACTTTTCAATTTTGAAGAGGTTTTAGTGTTGAATTTATTTTGTCCCTTTTTGAGATGTTTTTGAGACAAGAATATAAATTTCCAACTTCAATAAAATATCTTAATAACCCCTTTTTGTAACCCTTAGGATTTTATTCAAGTGTTTCTAATTTCCAATAACCTAGTTTGATGTTGTAACCCTTTCCACTCCCAAATTTAGAAAATTAGAACATTAATATTTGCAAACATTAAATGGATTTATTCCAAGTAGTATCCCTTATTTCTCCTAAGTTATATTTTGTAAATATTATATTAATTTCCCTAAGTTTTTCTTTCAAAAAAATATTGATTTCATTTAATATCTCAAACTTAACTTACAACCTTATAACTCCTTTTTTTAAATGAAAGAAAACTAGATGAGGAAATATTTTATTAAGGCTTTGTACCTTTATGAAGATAGATCTATCCTTCTTGAGCACTAATTCCCTAAGGTGTACTTTGGCTTTAATGATATTCTTTAATGTTGGTTGACTAAGAGTTTTTTTTAGTACTCTCGACTTGCTCTGGATTGTTGTCGAATCGCTACCAAACTACTGTCGAGCTTTTGCTAAACTACCATCGATCTATCAAGCTACCATCGATCTATCAAAATACCATCGATCTGTCAAGCTATCATCAAATTGTTGCTATGTATGCTTTTTCCAAGGTCCAAGGCACCTTTAATAAGTGGTCAGTTGAGTGACAAATGTCATGGTATAATTTTTAACACTCCATGGATGCTTCGGCTATTTGGTGGAGATGTCGAGCTTACTCTTGTGATAAATGTCACCTTTAGCTGAGATTTTTTATTCTCCTTTGAGCACTATCCAAGAAATGCTTATTATTCAACGTTTATGAGACTTCCTTGTTGTAATAGACATATATCAAGCTATTAGTTGTACATAATCCCTCTTCTGCATGGAGTATGGCTACCAAGAGAGAATTGTAACATCTTTTTTGTGAGCGTTATTTAGATTTTCTCTTGAGGAGTGACAAGTGGAATCTACATGCCCTTATCTTTATCAATGCTTTCTTGAAGGCTCTCCAATGCATTTTCCACCTTGTTCTTTTTTGTTCTACATAGATGCTGAAATATCTCCAACCAAGCAAGCTTATGGTGGAGCTATGGTGGAGATATGGAGGAGATTTGGTGGAGCTTTGGTAGCCCTTGAGTGGATTTTGAATGGCAGTGCTTGGATGAGGACTCCTTGATGTTCCACTTATGGTAGAAATGCTCCTTTATTGGATGTAGCTTTCTTTGATAGGAATGCTCCTTTGCTTTGATGTATGCTTGCTCTTTTGCTTTATACACTACTTGATTTTTACCTATGCTTTTTCTTCTATAGGTTCGACCATCCAAGATACGTAGAGGATGAGCCAAAAGAGAGGCTCTTTTATATGCTTGGAAGAATGATAGTATTCAGCCACCTTTGGCTAATTCAACCTAATTGTAGTGTACCTTTGAGGCACTTTCCTATTTGTCCTTTTTCCTACGTAGAATGAGTTAGAGTAGTGCAACTCAATGTATCAATATATGTAAATAAGATGTATTTTATCCCTTTTCTTGCACTCCCTTTTTGTAGGTCTAGTATTCTGATTTGTATGGCAGAATTTTGAATGCAGTGTAGGGTTTTGAGGTTATCTTTTTGCTTAGACACCTTCCTATTTTTGCTTGGATATTATGATGACAAATCCAATCTTAGATAGAAGTAGAAATATGATGCAATTTTTTGCACTTTTATCCTTGCAATTAACCCTATAATGCTTTGGATTTGAGACTCACCAAGTCTCAATATTTGAAGCTTCTACTTCTATTTTTGGTTAGTCATATTCTTCTCCAAGTTTTTGGAGGATTCTAACCTATTTTGGTGGACTCTCTTGGCTACAATGTGTTGCAGATTTTTGTGCTTGAATAGTGTCTTTAGACACTAAATACAAATCAAATTATGTACCCTTCAAAAAACACAAAACTAATTAATTTTTTAGAGTAGTATAATAGTGCAAGTCTTTCACTTTTAATGCACTAATATTACACCTTATCACTCCAATCAACTCTCAAATTAATGCACTAAAAATTTACTACAACTAATCAAGAATAACCTAAAATGAATCTTTAAGAGTTATTCTACAATTTCACTATAATCAATATTGTAGGACTTATCTTCTTTTTCTTTTTCCAAAGTAGATGATAGGTAGTTGATAGAAGCAATTTTGAAATCTAATCAACTCCTAATTAATGTGCAAATGAACCTTAAAAAGAACTTTTTATTTTTGCACTTTTGAAGACTGTAATCCAATTTTCTATTTGCAACTTTAATCCAAATTCAGGTGCTTCTAACAAATCTAATAAGTAAACCAATTAATGAACCTACTTGCATGAAAAAGTTGCATACCTTTTTTGTAGCTCTTTTATCGCTTCTGTAGAGGATGTAGATCTTGGTATCTAGGATCACCAAGTTGTTGCTACAAGTATGACCTTGCAGCTCTTTGTAGACTATCCTAAACAACTCCTTCTTCACCAAATTATGGTCTTGAAATTTCTTTCACAAGCCTAGGATTTGATGGCTTGTTCTCCTCTTGTGTTCTCCTCCTTCTGCTACATATTTGGAGAAGTCTTTGTCTCTTAAGTGGTGCCTTCTTGCTATGAGAGGAAATCTTCAAATCTCCAATATTTGGTGAGCTTCTTCTATCTTCAAGTCTTCTTGTTGAATTCTAACTTCAAGCAGGATCTTCTTCTAATATTTAGCACTCCTTGCTAAATTCTTCTTCATAGATTTGGCACTCCTTGCCAAAATATTCTTCTCTTGGGCTTGTTGTTGGATGGTGATAATTGTCCCAAGTCCTTCACTATCAGGGGCTTCCCCTTGGTAATGGACTTCTCCAATGAGTTCTCCTTTGAGAATATTTTAGTAAGGCTCTCCTTAATTCTACCACCTAGAATATTTTGAGATTTTTTGATAGTGACTGATCTAGAGGTGCATCAGGTTGATAAAAAAACTTAGACTCAATGATAATGGTGGTTTTCCTATTGACCTACATAGACTAGATCTACCATGGCTCTGATACCACTGATGACTTTAGCACCATTCCATCATAAAATAGAAAGAGAGAGAGAAAGAAACATCTATTATTGATGAATGAAAAATTGATACATTCGAGTAAGGGTATGAGTCCCTTTATGTAGGAAGATAGGTTCCTTGGAAAACACTCTACCTAAATGTGCAAGGGACAACTTGCACATATATAGCTTGCACATTGACACTTGTGCATTTACTATATTGCATGTAGTAACTAGATAACTTCCCCCTAAAGTAATCTAACATAACCAAATGATGTAATATATTCTAACACAGTTTCCATTCTTATAGTTCATGATGGAATGGACTTTGTAAATAATTGCATATTCATTTTACTAAAGGATTTTTGGATGTATTTATATAATAATTATTGTTGCTAGAATTCTCTTGAGTGAAGAGAAATACTTTAAAGACTATGTAATTAGAGAATTCTATGGAAAGCATGGTTAAATAGATTTGAACCAACAAGCTATGTATCGATCTATTTGTATTGTTGAAAAAGGATTATTATTATTTTCATTTTTGGCAATATAAAAGAAAAGAGTTGATATTGATTTGACTAAATATATATGTGTAGATGTTTCATTTGTCTAAACAAGAAATATTATTAGACTCTGATAAGGTGATTGGATTTTAGTAGTTAGGATGGTAAATTAATGAAATATTCTTGCTAAAGCATGATGTTAGAATAATTATTTAAAGCATCATAAAGGATATTGATGGTTTTTATATAACATGTGCCTAAAATTTAGTAAAGAAGGATGGTATTAATATACTAGAAAGATGATAATTCATTTTGGGTTACCTTTGAAGGGGACAAGTTTGTGATAGGGTGAAGCCTAGATTTCTATTATAAGATAGTCTTTGGAATACAAATTCCTAAAGTAATTTTGGATATGTAAAACTTTAGGGTTATACAACAAGTATTTCTTGATGAAAGATTGATAGAAAGTCTTCAAGAATGTTTGATCTTTGAATTAGGATTCGGTGATATATCCAAGAAACTCTTTCCATCCATGGAGGATTGGTTATCATTGTTATTTTAAAGTATTTAATGATGGACCTTAATAGTGTAATGAGGGTGAATCGATTTAATCACTTTATATCCACGGGTTAAGTTTTAAAAAAAGACCAATTTATGGGAAGGTTAGATCATCGTAGGATGAGATGGATAGTTTAAATCCTACACACTTATTACACCTACATAGATGAAATTATGTAGGATGTGGTTTTTATCATGCCCCTTTTAATAGAATGAAAGGGATAAGCTAGCTCATTGGGTAGAATAATAATGATAGCTTGAATTTGGTATTACACCTAGTGTACTTACATAGATAGACATATGTAAGTTGTAGGGATGGGTGTACCCCATGATAGACCTAAGTGGAATAATATGAACTCAATATTTTTATGGGAAAATAAATTAGTTAGGGAACCTTAATATTCTTAGTTGAATCTTAGGATAATTCCTTGCTAAGATAGAATGGACCAATCCCTAACAAGTATAGATGTTTGTTTACAAAAACAAATGCTCATGATTAGGATGGAAATTTTTTGGGACATGATAATCCTTTAGTCTTACCACTAACATTCTATCATATCATAATTTACAACTTTTTTTATCTCTTTTGGAATTCCTTGTGGAATTTTTTAGGATTCCTAATTTTCCATTGCCTTTCCTCCATTATTTGATGGTTAGACAAAGGTTGTCAATTGCACTTTTTTGCAGTCTTAGAATATACCATCACACTACTCCTACTAAGTGAGACCTGAGCCTAATCCATATTGAGCATGCCTACAACTGATTAGTATATTATTCTATTATTCATTTATATTTTGACATCTATCTTGGTTTTTATATTTTGGCTCCATATGAGTTACCCTTTATATTGCCTTATTCTCATGCATTCCATATTCAAAGAGAGCAAGGTAAGGTACATATGTTCAATCAACATTTGAATACTCTTTAGCCTAAGGTGAATTCCATCCTTTAAAAGACTCAATATCATCAAAAGTAACTTATGGACCATTGTTTTCTTTCTCAACATTTTAGGTTGGTGACAAGGTTTGACTTTACTTGGACAAGTAGTGTCTCAAAGACAAGTCCTACAACATGGTTAAGTCTCTTTGATATGGATAATATGTGATTATTCAATCAATTTCATAGAATACCTTTCAACTTAATATTCTACCACACTTATCCATTCATTATATTGTCAATAGTGATATTCTTAAACCCTATCATGAGTCAATATTGTAGACCAAATTACCACCTAGTCATTTTGTCAATATTATTCTTGATATTCAACTTCAACTATCTATTGATCATGCCTTCAATATGAATACCTACTAGACTTGTCAGATAATGATAACTTCATACCTTATTGCCAAATAGGATCAACTACCACATTAGTCTTGTTGGACATCTCATCAACAACTATCTTAGTAGTTGTATCACCTTCTAAAATATTTGGAGTTCAAAGCCACTATTGGTAGGAGGAATAATAAGGATTCATTCACATAGATAGGATTTCCTTTTTAGTTTAGTGAAATTTTTTGTAGAATCCTAATTTAAGTATTCATCTACATATATAGGGATTTAATGATGAAGATTCATCGATATAAATAGGGATTTTATTTTTAATTTTTAGTGCACCATTTGTTAGAATTATATTTAGTGTTTTTATTTGAGTTACATGGAATTTTTTTTGTTGGACACCCTAACCTAAGCTTCCATTTTTTTTCCTATTTTGGACACATATATGTATTTATAAAGGTTATCTATTTCTATGAAATTAAATTGGACTTATTCTAATTCACTCATTTTCTCTTCATTTTAATATATAAAGAAGATGTGATTTTCTCTCATGGTTGAAAGTAGATGAAGAGGTTTTGATTCTATTTTTTAGGACTATAGGACATTCCATTCTTACTACATTATATCGTATCTCCTTATTATTGTCAATATGTGAACAATGAGAATATTCTTTGTACATTTTAGCATTAGCTTGTCCATCAACAAAGCATAAGAACAAGGGGTCTAACTATCACTTATTTTTACAACAACTAAATGAATCAAATTTAAATGAACAATTTATAATGACTTTCATAAAGCTTTTTCCCTATAGGCATCATAGGAAAACAAACATTGCCATGACCCTTTACAAGCCATACAATGTGCTTTTATAGCCTTTGGAGCATATCTATGAAATGGTTTTTAGCAAAATCCTCTCTAACTTTCTATATTTGGTCTTTTGTAGACCTTTTATCTATGAAAAATATAACAATAGATAAAAATATTTAGACTTGATTTTTTAACCTTTTGAAGGCATCAAAGGTTAACATACTTTATACAGTTTTACAGTTCTTATTAAACTCCTTTGAAAATTGAAGGTTATTCAATAAGTGTTATGACTTATTGGCTTCACATTAATTTCCAAATAGATTGGGATGAGTATAACATTCTATCCTCTCTTATTCTTATTTTGCTTTTTCATCCAACAAATTCTTATGATGTCCCTTCTAGATTAATATCCCAAATAATTATGTGTCTTTATTTCATAGGTCTAGCTTTGATACCATAATGAAATTTTGGATATGATCTTTATATCATTGAAAATTCAATATTGAATAAAACCATTCTATTAACAAACAATAAAATACTACAAATATGTTGAGCACTAATAAATTATAACAAATGCCTCTTTATGTCTTATCTAATAATTGATTATTAACTCTATCAACAACTTAAAAATAAATATTAGTTATTCTAACAATATTATTTTTATTTAATTTTATGTTAGTGATTAACTTTGTGAACATATTTACATGTATTTGATTTATTTCTAATAACAACTAACTTTATCTATTTAAAATATTTTTTGAATTAATTAAATATGGGAGTTATGGGATTGAAACAAGCTCCACCTATATAATATCATGACAAATTTACCATTGTAAATTTTTTTAACATTGGTTATATGGGATTAAAATGAATGTGAGGTATATTACATTATTTGGTACATGTTAATGTACCCCATGGTACCTTCATGGTACATTTGTAAATAATAGATTAGGGTTGAGTCTCTAGTTAGAGTGTGAGTTATATTTCCCTCTTTATGTAAGTGTGAATGTGCAGGAATGCACAAGTGTCATGTAAAGCTATAATGTGCAGGAAATGCACAAGTGTCATGTAAGTTAGAGTGCAAGTGTAGGTTAAGTAAATGTGCACAAGTGTCTTATATATAAGAGTTCAAATATGTAATGTAAATATGTGCACAAGTATCTTAGATTAGGTGTACAAGTAGAAGTGTAATATTCATGTAAAGGTATGAAAATTTTATAGAGTCATCAAGTATGCAAGGGAAAAGTAGATAAGCCAAGAGTCATGAGACTTGGCATATGGAGAGCAATAGTCAAGTATCCAAAGAGTCATACTACTATGGCAATATTATGGAGACAATGCTCCATAAGAAGACATATAGAATACAATTCATATATCTTATTATCTTATTGTAAGAGGAAGAGGAGTAATAAATCTTGTATACATTTTGAGCAATTAATATTGTAAGTTGTTCTTCATGCATAGTACATGAATGATTCAAGCTATTTACATTCATATTTTAGTATATAAATGAATGTTATTTTATTTTTATTTTTTTGTTGGATAATAAGGGGTTGTACTTGGGTCCCCACCCTTGAAAAATTACATCTCTCTTCTTTAGATCTTGAGAGTTTACAAATAGATACACCTCATATCAATTGAGATGCTATAGCTAGAAATCTACATCATTTTACATAAAATATCTGAATTCTTGATTTTCATTTTCAGGATCTTTTCAAATTTTTGTATGAATACAATTACTCCATAATTTAGCATCTTTCTTGACATTTTACTATAGCAGCCTTCATAGTGTCAAAACTTCATCTCTATTATCTATGCCTTGCATCTTATTAGATTAATATTTTCAAAACATCGCACTATCATAGTCCGCTTTACCAAATTTGGATTGCTAGTTTTCTTCCTAAAAAACAAGTGCAACCACAAAAATTATAATAAATAGTCTAAATGAAAACACATTATTTTTACAAAATAAAGAAGATATTACCAATGTAAAACATTAAAGTAAATCTTAATCATTAATTGATTTAGGTAATCAACGTTTTTTATCAGCTTCAACTAAACTTTCTACTTCCTCTAACCATGGAAAGGAAAATTTAACTTCACGATCCTCAATCAAAACCCCTCTATTGGCTAGATTATTTGCATATTTGTTTCCTTTCCTTAATATATGTACAAACCTGATTTCTTCAAACTCTTTAGCAAGATCTTGAATTTCCACAATTATCTCTTGTATGTTCCATGGAGCCTTTGCTTTCCTCAAAATTCCATTTATTACTATGATAGAATTACCTTTTATCCATACTCTATTCCATTTCATGTGTTTACATATTTTTAACCCTTATAAAGCTTCCCAAGCTTTAGCTTCATTATTTGTCTTAAATCCACTATTGAAAGCATAATGAGACAAAATCTCTCCTCTATTATTTCTAATTATTCCTCCTCCTCTTGCTGGTCCTAGATTTCCTTTAGATGCTCCATCAAAATTCAATTTAACCCACTCCACATCTGGTGGTTTCCACTTTATATTCTTTACCTTCTTTTTGCTTCTCTTGTACCCAACATCATAATTCCATTTAATGACTTGACTCAATCTATCAAGACTCTCTACTTCCAAATTAGGTATTGGGTGAGTTGATAGGGTTGGTTTAGATTCCTCTATGGCTAAACATATCTTCTTTTTCATTACCTCTAAAATGCTTTCATTTCCTTTAAATATTCTTCAATTCATTTCTAGCCATATAGTCCAAAGTATTGTATCTTTTAATGTATCCCATATTGTCTATAAAGCCTCACTTTTATAAGTGCTCTGTCATTGCTTTAACCAATATTTGATTCTGCTATTCATCACCATGCATTTACTAAACATATTAATAATCCATTGCCATAGATTCCAGACTATTGAGCAATGTCCCAAAAGATAGTCTATACTCTCCTCCTTATTACAGAAAACACATTGAGTGGGGCCATGAAAACCCCTTTTCATAAGGTTATCCCAGGATAAAATTCTTCTATGACATACTAGCCAAACAAATATTTTTTACTTTAGGAATGCTTGGGCTATCCCAAATATCACTCCATATTCTAGTGACATTATTATTATTTTGGTGTTGAACATTATATCCACTTCTTGTTGTGTATTCTCCTGAACTATTCAACTCCCAAATAAATTTATCCTTGGCACCCCTTGGAATAATCATAGTTATTATCTTCTCTTATGGTTGTCCATGTGATTGTCCCATCCAGTCCTGAGGTGCCATGGTGGATAGATTTTTCTCAGGACTTTCCTGTCTGTTGGCTATGCAACACATCTTCTTTGCAGTGAGATCTCTTTTCTTGTGGTGATCTCCTATTGGCTACGCAACACATCTTCTTTGCATAGATCAGAGTGAATGGAGCGTAACATAGAAGAGCACAACGAAGTAGAGTGGGATATTTTTTAACTTGGTCAAAGCTAGAAATAAGGCAGCTCTAGTGGAGGTCACGGGTCAAGTCATGGGGAGTCTGATTCTGGCCTTCTTGAGGAAGACGGTGGGCAGGAAGAGATAGCTGATGAGGATGCCATAGAAGAACTCCTCGGAGATCCCCTCGATGGTTTTAGCCTTCATGGGGCCCCATGTGAGATATTGGGGCCCCAGTTCAAGATCCAAATGTTTCATTTGCAGATAAAGTTAGAAGGAATACCCATCAAGGCCTCTTAGACTCTTCGACCATCGATACCCTCTCTAATGACTGCAAAGAGCTAAACTTCCCTGAAGACATCATGATAGAGGTTCTGAGTAAGAAATACCTATATTTAGTTGAAAATTTCATAGGATCAAGACCCGACATCGATTATATCCATCACTAGGCAATGGCCAAGTGGAAGCCTAAAGGCCACATGGAACTTATTGTTTTGACTCATGGGTTTTTCCTCATACGGTTGAACAACGTGAACGATACAACTCGAATACTAATGGGAGGGCCCTAGTTCTTTGGGTGGAGACCCCTATTTGTTATGTGATGGAACCCCAGTTTCAACCCAGGGATGCAAAGTATTAATCTGGCCCCTATTTGGGTTAGACTACCCGAGATCCCCTTTCAGTTCTGGGATGAGAAATTTATTAGAAGTATTGTGAGTGTTGTTGGTGATCTAGTAGCCTTTGACCCGACAACTAAAGTACAGTCTTGAATGCCTTATTCTTGTTTCTATGTAATGGTAAATTTGGACTCTTAGCTCCTGATGTACATCAATTTAACTTATGGGTCATATCATTGGAGGCAGACATTCGAGTATGAGAATAAACCCACATTTTGCATAGGATACCAGAAGCAAGGGCATCTAAAGTCTCAATGCCCCATGGAAAAGAAAATTTCAAAGCCAAGGGAGACAATGTGCAGTGTTTGTAAGAGTCAAGACCATTCCAAGGAGTTGTGCCCATCCCTCAAGAAGGATGCCTACGGAGCTCACCCTGGTGGGAGACGCCCTAAAAATTTCAATCAGAAAGAGGACCATAGTCTACATCTATGGAAGGAGAAAGGAAAGCAAAAAGAAGTTCCACCTGAATCATCATCCAAAGGATAAATTTGTGGTACCCGTGAGGTATTTTCTCTCTTTGCTAATAAGTTTGAAATTCTCACAGATAAATATAGTGAACTTCCTCTTGAAGGGTCTATAGTCGAACAACTTTCCCATCCTGATCCATCCCTTATGAATCAAGGCATTCCTCCTGAACCCTTTATTCCCCAATTTCCCATTCCAAACCCTTTTGAACCTCTTCCTACCTCCTTCCCTCAACCTCTCACCTCCAATGTCCCTTCCCCTTCTCCAGTCCCATCTAAACCCTCTCCGCTCTTGGCCATAGCTACTATTGACTCCACTCTCACCTCCCCCCTCCCCTCCCCTCTCAAACCCTTGGCCAAAATTAAACTTGTCTCCTCCCCATTGTCTTCTCCTGTAAAGCCAGCTTCCCCTCACCCACCCTTGTTCTTTGCTCTATTGGCTTCTCCTGTAAGGTCAACTTCCCCATGCCTGCCCCTGCTCTCTTCTCCGTTGGCTTCTCCTACTAATCCAGTTTCCCCCCACTAGTATTAGCTTTCCTCCCCTTTGCTGCATTCCCTTGTTTCTTCCCCTTTGCGGGGGGACGTCCTACCTTTAAAGCCTTTTCTCATGGCTCCCCTTCTCTCACTATTGTTTCTTTGAGTGGAAGTGAACCTTCAAGCCCCCCCATGAACAACACTAGAATCCATAAGAAGCCCCAATGTGATGTGGGTGTAGAGATGAGACGGGATCAGCTAGCCAACACATATTCTAGAAAAAATTAGATGGTGGATGACATAGCTAGTGGTATCCAAACAACATTGCTATCTTCACTATCTCCACCCAAAGATATGAGTAAGGAAGAAGGTAAAATACCCAAACCCCCACAAGTTAAAGGGGGGAAGAAATCCACTTCTAAGCCATGCAAATGAAGGTCCTATCCTAGAATTCCAGAGGGCTCAATGGGATGATAAAATAGAGAGTATTTTCTTCTCTAAGAAATGAAATGAGACCCTCAATATTCATTGTCCAGGAAACAAAGGTGGAAGACCCAAATACAGACAAGGTGGTCAAATCTATGTGGAGTAATTGCAAGTTTATAGGTAGTTCTGCCCATGGTGCTTCAAGGGGGCTGTTGTGCCTATGGGATCCAATGAAAGTTACCATAGAATTGATATCCAAGAGTGATAGAGTAATCAATGTCCTCTTTGAATGTAATGAAACCAAGAAATAGTGGGTTCTAACCAATTTTTATGCTCCAAATAATTTCAACGATAGGCTTGGAATGTGGGACAGTCTCACACAGATGCATTCATCTTTCCCTTATCATGAATGGATGGTGGTAGGAAACTTTAATAACCCACTGTATCCCACTGACAAAGCTAGAGGTGCCCCAATTACTCCCAAGAATTATGAGCATTTTTTTGAATTCATCAACTGTAATGAACTCATGGACGTTGAGCTCCGAGATTCTTTGTTTACTTGGACTAACCAGCACGTAGGGGACCAACTCATACAAATGAGACTTGATAGAGTTCTAATATCTAGAGAAGTAATCCCGATATTTGGTGATGCTACTTTGTCATCATTGCCAAGGGTAGCCTCTAACCATAATCCGCTTCTCTTAGAAGTTTCCAGGCTGGATAAGAATTTTAGACCTCCTTTCAGGTTTGAGTCCATGTGGCTTTAGCATCTAGAGCTCAAGACAAAAATCATTGATTGGTGGAGTGAACATGTTGATGGTACGAGTGTCTTTAAATTTTGTACGAAGATCAAAATCCTTAAGCTCCAGCTCAAGAAATGGAATAAGGAGGTTTTTAGAAATATTTTTGAATCACAAGTAATTTGCTCCTAGATAAAAGAAATAGAAAAGTTTGTTTAGAATGGCAATGCTATTGATGAAGTTCGATGGCAAGAAAAAGTACTGTTATGTGAATTTCATGACTTGTTGGCCAGGGAAGAAACATTCTAGCGATAAAAGTCCAGAGCCTTGTGGCTTAGGGAAGGTGACCGAAACACAAAGTTTTTCCATGCCACCACAATGAGACATAGAGGAGCAAATAATATCAGATGCCTCCATAGAGAATATGGATCACTGATTGAAGACCCCAAAGAAATTTGGAATGAGGTAGTGGAACATTTTCGTAATATCCTGGGCCCATCTCAGGCTTTCCTAGTCGAGGTGTCAAAATTCCTTCTTCAACACATCTCATCCCTGGTGTCTCAAGTTGATAATGATCTCCTGTTGCAGCCATTCTCTTGTGATGAAATTAAAGAAGCTTTGTTTTCAATGACAGCTGACAAAGCCCCTGGCCCTGACAGTTTCCCTCCTAAGTTTTTTTAATCTTGTTGGGATATCGTTGGATATGATGTCTATGAAGCTATTTTAGAAATCCAAAGAACCAAGTTTGTCCCTAGAGAACTGAAGTCCACATTCCTTGCTCTTATCTTGAAATCTCATGAATGTCGATCCATGTCCGATTTCCATCCTATCAGCTTGTGCAACATGTTATACAAAATCCTTACTAAAGCCATGGCGAATAAAATGAAGCTCATTATGCCTAAAATCATTGATAAGTGTCAGGGTAGCTCTATCCATGGAAGGGTCATTATAGATAGTGTGATCATTGTCCATGAGCTTATCCATACTATCACGATCAATAGATCCTCAAGTTTCTTCTTAAAATTAGATATCAGTAAAGCTTTTGATAGAGTTTCTTGGGATTTTCTTACTAATGTCCTATCCCTATTTTATTTTCACCATAGATGGATTAGATTGATTAAAGCCTGCATGTCCTCTACCTAGTTTTTGGTCATAGTGAATGGTGTAGCTACAGGATATTTTAGGAGCAAAAGGGGAATAAGGCAAGGGGATCCGATGTCACCCTTCCTATTCATCCTTGTGGTGGATAGCTTAGGAAGAGTGCTTAATGCAGCATGCTCCGAGGGTGGCATCTCAGGGATCAAGGCTTCAACCGGGCTACCTCTAGTGTCCCATCAACAATTTGTTGATGACACAATTTTAGCCAATCTCTCTAGTATCCCTAAAGCTAGAGTTATCAAATCTATATTGGAAGCTTATGAGAGGGCTGCCAGAAAAAGAGTAAATTATTTAAAAAGTAGCATTTATTTCATCAATACTCTAACTGATAGATAGGTTAGAATAGCTCAGATCCTGGGATGTGCCATTGTTGAACTGCCTACAACTTACCTTGGCCTTCCTTTATTCCAAGGGCAACCACTTGTGAGGATGTGGGATGATGTCATTCAGAGGGTTATGAAGAAGCTTGCTGGATGGAAAGGAGCCCTGCTCAGTAGCACAGGGAAGTTCACTCTAGTCCAATCGTATCTTTAGAGTGTGCCAATATACTTTATGTCCCTATTTTGAGCTCCAATTGTTGTATGTAATAAGCTTGAACAACTTCAATGGAATTTCCTATGGTCGGGAGTAGAGAATAAAAGTAGATTTCCCCTTGTTGCTTGGGATAAGGTATGCCTTCCAAAGTGTAGGGGAGGACTTGGTCTGAGGAGGGTTCACCAAATGAATATGGCTATGATTTCAAAATAGACCTGGAAGATAGTGTCTAACTACCCGAGCCAAATGGGTTGACATTATTAAGAACAAATACCTCAGGCAATGGTCACTGATGGATAATTCCCTCATGCCTATCGGGTCTGCTTTCTAGAACTCAGTGTGTCAAAATTGATCTATCATTCAAAGATGTGGACGCTGGAAGCTTGGAGATGGATCATGAATAAGATTCTGGGAAGACTCATGGATTACAGCTCAGCCCTTGATTCGAGATCAGTCTGTAAGTATTCTTAAACCTATCACCGATCTAATTTTTGGTCCCAAAGTTGAGAATTTCATCAATAATGAAGTTGTGGTCCCCCGCTGGGTTGACATCCCTGCTGACCTAGATTCCCCTGAGCTTCGCTCAGCTCATCTTCATTTAGCCGAGCATCTTCGAACTCACTTGATCCCAAGTACCAGGCCACCTGATACTCTCTTTTGGCAATTTAGCCAGTCTGGGAATTTCTCAGTTAAGACCGCATATATGGCTATGAATGAACCTGAAGATGATTGGTTTCCTTCCAATAGTATCTGGATCAAAAAACTTATTCCCAAAATTGTCCATTTTTTTTGGCTAGCAGCAAAAAATAGACTCCTCACCACCGATAACTTGATAACCCATGGTATGATCCTGCCCAATAGATGTTACTTATGTAAATTTGCATGGGAGTCAGTTAATCATCTGTTTCTAGAGTGCCCCTTTTTTGGCCTTGTCCTGTCCATGATCCTGTCAAATGTTTCCATATCTTGGGTTGCTCCTTAGTCTATCAATGATCTTATTACCTAGTGGTCAAACCCCTTTAAGTCCACTCGCCTGAAGTTTTGGTGGTCGATCATTCTTCCTCACTTTATGTGGTAAATTTGGTTGGAAAGAAATAATTAAGCTTTTTTATTTTCATCCCTAGATCCGGAGTCAGTCTATTTGAGAGTTGTGACTTTTGCCTCTGAAAATTCCAATATCATGTCTTCTAAGGATTTTCCTTCATCACCATTTGAGATTCAAGTGGCACGTTATGCTAACCTATCTTTTGAGGTTTCTGGTCATTCCTAGGCTATTGTGGATAGATCCCTTGTCTCTTGGATTCCCCTCCCCCTCAGTTGTTCAAGTTAAATTTTGATGGTGCATCAAAAGGCAACCCTCGATGATGTGAGTTGTGGAGGCATAATCAGGGATGACAGAGGTCGTCTCATCCTGGATTATGTAGAAAAACTTGGAGTCCAATCTAACAATTTTGCAAAAGCTCGAGCAACTTTTTGAGGCATCCAAATGGCTATCAAGCTTAATATACAATACCTAATAATCGATGGAGACTCGTTAAACACTATAAATTATTTGAAAGAGGTCTCGCATCCACCTTGAAATATGTAGCCAATCATCGAAGAGTCCATTATCCAATTAAGGGTGATTAACAATAGGTGTATTCAACACGTGTATAGGGAAGGCAATCGGGCGACATATACAATGGTAAACTTTGGGTTAACTGTCCAATCCCTAGTGACGTGGCAGGGCAACCTTCCCCAATGCATCGTTGATTCTTGTAGTGAACTTGCAATTACTAATTTTGAATAGTGCCACGATGTCAAGGATCATGATGGCTCACAATGTGAGGCAAATTGTGGGACCTTATTACATTGATATGCCAAGGTGGCACATTGGCACTTGCAAAAGAAGGATAGGCTATAGAACCTCACACTTTTTGTTTGTGCCCATGGGCGGTGTTGTAATAATCTAGGCTATTTTTTAGCTTATGGACCATGTGTTTGGCCCAATTTTGGCTTGTTCTATAGGGAGTCGAACCTTCATGGGATCCTCCTTATAGCTTGTATATAAGGTTTTGGGTCCCTTATAAAACCCATTACTAAACAAAAAAAAATCATAGGTATTATCTTTCTACTCAATTATCTCCTAGCATCAATGTCTTGTATAATTGTAAATAAAATTTTCTTTTCATTTGTATCTTCCTTATTGATCCTTGTACAAAATATTTGAAACCCTATCACCATATTTGTCTTGAATCATTTTCATCCAAGGTTTCAAAACTAGATCTAAATTGAGTGGTTTTTTATCACACCAAGTATCCATATAAATAGAATTTTTTCTCTAGTTCCCACCACCCATATTAAACCTTTAATCATAAGATCAATATATTTTATTAAAACCATTCCAAAGAGCAAAACCATTTGGAAGAGAGGATGCATAAAATATTACTTGGGTTATTTGGATCAACATACTTACTTATAAGAATTTTTGCCCATTGTCTTTGAATCTCTTTGTACAATCTCCAGATAACTTTTCCCCTAAGAGCTAAGTTTGCATCTGTAAGAACTCTTAAACCAAGACCTCCCCTAGTTTTATCATCACACAACTTGCTCCATTTCACCAAAGGAAAATTCCTTTTATCATGTAAACCTGACCATAAAAAGGATCACATAATATATATTAAACTTTTTCAACTAATTTTGGCATAGAATACAGTGACATATAATATGTTGGAATGGCTTGTAAGACCGACTTAATTAACTACACTCTTCCTACTAACAATAACCATCTACCTTTCCAAGCTGGAAGTTTATTTTGAACTTTAATAATAATTGGATTCCATAAATCTATCCTCATTCTCCCATCAAATAAAGGCATCCCTAGATAATTTGTTGGTAAATTTGCCTCCTCCATTTCAAGCAACATGTAAATTCTTACTTTGATATTATCAAGAGTGTTAAGAAAGAAAATTTTGGATTTAGTCCTATTAAATTTTTGCCCTAAATATCTTTTGTACTCTTTTAAAAAGTTATTCAAAGCTCTGGCCTCATTTATCCTTGCCCTTCCAAAAATATTTGTATCATCTACAAACTATTGATGGGTGATGTTATTGATATTATTACTAACCTTAAGTCCACTTATAAGCCCATATTTGTAAGCCTTATTTAAGTTCCTACTCAAAACTTATACCATAATAATGAACAAATAAGGAGATAGAGGATCTCCTTATCTAAGGCCTCTCTTGGCTTTAAAATATTTTGTCACTAACCCATTGACCAAAATTGAATAATAAACTGTAGAGCCACAAGCTTTAATACATCTAACACATTTCTTCCTAGAACAGAACTTATCTAAAATTGTAAAAATAAAATCCCATTTAATCTTATCATAGGCTTTATTCATATCAAGTTTCAATATCATAGATTTCTCTTTTCTTGAAGCTACTGAATGTATAACTTCATGAGCTACTATGATCCCATCTTCCCTTTCACAAATCCTCCTTGTTATTCTAAAATTATTTTGTCTAACAATGGCCTTAATCTATTCACCATCACTTTGGAAATAATCTTGTATGCCATATTACATAGTCTTATGGGTCTAAAAGAATCAAACAATTCAACATCCTTCTTTTTGGAATTAGGGTAAGATAAGTTACATTTATTTTATAATAAATGTATTGTTTTACCCTATACTATTCCACTACTACCAATAAAGAATCCTTCACTACATCCCAATTATGTTGGTAAAAAGCTGCAAAGAGACCATTTGGACCTGGGGATTTATCCTAGAAAAGAGCTAAATGAACTTCTTCTAGAGTAATAGGCTCCATCAATTTACTATTGTCTTCATTTTTTATAACTGAAGGAGCATCTTGAAGAAATTTATCATTAAGAACTTCGGTCTCCTCTAAAACTAGAATATTTTGATAAAATGATTTAGCCTCTTTTCTAATTGCACTCTAATCATTAATCCAAACCCCTTTTATTTATTTAATTCTACTAATTATATAAGATGATCTTTGTAGTATAGCCATCCTATGAAAAAAATTGTATTTTGATCTCCTTTATTTAACCAAGTCTATCTTGATTTTAATCTCCATAATTTCTCTTCCTTACTCAAAATATTATGATATTCACTAAGCAAATCCCTTTCCTCTGATCTTGGATTATTATAATCATCTTTTTGGGATTTTGAAATTTTATCTTTTAGTTTTTCTTTCTTCTCAAAAATGTTTTCAAAGGTTTTCGTGTTCCATTCTTTTAATCTAGATGTCATAGCTTTAATTTGGTTTGGAAGAGAATACAACCCACCATTGCCTAAATAATTCCATGTTTGAGCTATCATATCAACAAATTTAGGATGGTCTTCCCACATCTTCTCATATTTAAAATATGATCTTTTTTTAATTCACTTACCACCATTTTAACTCTTATTGGCTAGTGATTTGAACTAATCCTTGTTAAGGTATTAATTTTAGCACAAGTTCCTTCATCTAGCCAATGATCTGAGAGAATGCATCTATCTAATTTTTTTACAATTAGGTTATGGCCTCTCCTATTGTTGGTCAAGTATAGTTGTCTTCTTTAAACTCAACTTCCCATAGATTATTGTTTTGAATTAAAGCTAAGAATTATTTCATTTCGGTCAATTTCCTAATTCCCCCAAATTTTTCATTCAACTTGGTTATGGTATTAAAATATTCAATGATCATGAATCAGGTTTCTTGGTCTTTACTTCTCATAAAGGATTCAATCCCACTCCAAACTTCTAATATACCTAACTATGTTGTAGGTCCATAGATATTGATAAGGATGAAACAAATATCTTCAAAGTAGCAAGTGACTAAAGAGGCTATCCACTACCTAGTTTTATGAATAGTTACACAAGAGGATCTAGAAGGATTCCAACAAGTTAGATTTTCCCCTACCGCTACTTTAAAATCCATAGCATCCCATTCACATCTTTCCCAAACTATTTTAATAGTTTTTGAAACTTCTCCTTTTGTCATTTTAGTTTCCAAGATACAGAGAATATTAGGTTTATTACTTAAACATAGGTCCCTAATACACCTATGCTTTGAGTTTGCATTAGCACCCCTTATATTCCATGATATGATAATCATGTCTCATTGGGGGCTTTTGGCCCCTCCTGGATATTACCAATATCATTTTGTTATTTGGTAAAGAGAAGTTCAACCAACTTAGTTTGTGTTCCTTTCTCTATGTTAGCTCTTGCTTCCTTGGATCTTGCTTGATACTTTGAGGGTTTTCCTCTTTTTGCCTTGCCTATATCAGGAGTACGTATTATTATTCTATTCCTAAATGTTCTTTCATAGTTTTTTTAACATATTTATCCTCTCTTGGCTCTACTATAGAAGCTTTTGACTTGTCCTACTCATTTTCTGGTATTTCCTTATTAATGGCAGAGGTATTAATTTCTAAAACTGCATTTTCTTTACTAATTATTTTCTCTTGAATGGTGCATGGTACTTCAAGAGAGTCTTCAAAATTTTATGAGACACATTCCTTAGGTTCATCGAGAATATTCTTCCTTAAATTAGGATCATACTGAATAGATGATTCCTTTCTAATATGTTAAAATTATTGTACTATGTCCTCTAAGTTTTGATCTATTTTTTCTTCATAGGCTAAAGCCTCAAAAGAGTTGGTATTTCTTCCAATATCCTTCCTTATTGGTCTCCACTATTTATTCTTTTCTATTTTCTATATCTATTTTTTGGAAGTTGAAAACCATCTTCATCCATAACCATTTGTAAATTTCTCTTGCGGTTTTCTACAAATGCTATTCTGTTGGGCTCTTCTTAGGGCATGATATCTCAATATGCCCTACCTCATGACATATTCTACATCTAAAATATGCAGCAATATGAATGTAAATAGCCTTAACAAACAAGTACTAATTATGTAATACAACTTATAGTATTAATTTCTCAAAAATTATGCAATCTTTGTTACTCCTCTTTCTCTTACAAATATGATAATGGCTTTCACTTTTCTTTGTATTGTAATTATCAATTCCTTGTGGAGTATTTTCCCCATAATATATACATAGTAGAGTGACTCTTTAGATACTTGATTGTTCCTTTTTATTTGCCAAGTCTAATGACTCTTGGCTTATCTACTTGACACTCGTATACTTGATGAACACTTGACCCTACAATATATGTACACCTATTCATGACTCTTGCACTTCTATAACTTGCACACTTTAATCTAAGACAATTGTGCACATTTTTACATTATATATTATTCTCACACATACAATACATTTGTACACATAGACTCAACTTACACTTGCACTCTAACTCACATGACACTTTTGCACTTGTCTTCTTGGTAAAATAACATAACCTTTTATTTACTTCCAAAGCTACTCTTGTCTTATTTTCCATGTAGATAAGTTGAAGATGATGATAATCTTCAATGGTTTTAATAGTTTTTTATTTTGTAGTAACAAGACTCAATGTTGGATCCTCATAAATATTTAATGATTCTTTTTTATCAAGATCATCTATCATCTTTTAAAAATAAAACTTTAACTTGTTCATTATTTCTTCACTATCCTCCTTGATTGCAATTTTAATAATTTCTTCCACGATATGAAAATTTTGAAGTAGACAACCTTATATCTCCATATGTTTAAATAATTCAAAGTTCGTAATTTAATTCCTATGAAATAGTAAACCTTGTCTCCCTAGTTTTAGAAACTAATATGTAATTTTACAAATTTATGTTTTCCTAAATTTTGGTTTAGAAAATCTTTTATCTTCAACAAATTTAAATTTGCACAAAACATTTCAATTTATAAATTTCTCAAATAACAAATTAAATATTCTTCAAAACGTCAAACTTAAAAACTTTAACAATCAAATAAACTAGTTGAAGTCCTTATCACTCCAACCTAATAAAGTACTTTAAAGACTTTAAAGAAACTTAATTAACCCTGCTTATCACCACAAATAACAACTATAAAAAACTTTAAAACTTCAAATAAAAACTTATCTCTCTTACTTTTCAAATTTAAACTTTAAATTAACTTTATCTCTTCTACTTTTCAAAATTAACCTTATCTCTCCTAGTTTCCAAAATTAAACATCAAATATATTAAAACCCTAAATTATTCCAACCAACCTTCTTTTTGTTGTTGTGCATGTATGAATTGGTCACTCCACTTCGAGTGTCTTATGTGTGTACTTCTAACTTGTTCTTACTTCCTTTCAAACTTCTCAAATATTGTTCAAAAACTTACACTTGTGAGTAAACATGCAAGTGAAGGTTTGTTGTTATACCTATGTTATAACACTTCTTCCTTAGGCATGTAACCTCCCCTCAAATGGCATTGTCTAAACTTTGCTTTTCTTCCATGTTACTACTTAGATTCTAAAATACAATGTTAATGCTTAGGCATTACATCAACTTTATTGGTCAACATTTGCTCACCTACCAACTAGGTGCATTTGTAACACTGTGCCTGTAGCCTTTCAACGTAGTGCTCCAACATATTGATTATCCTTGGCTTCAATGATATGACTTCTATTCAATGCTTCAGTATCTCTCTGCATCAAAATTATAGCTTTAGCTCTTCAACACTCTGGCTTCCCTCTGCATCAACATTCTGGATTTATCACTTTGGATTCAACTCTACAATAATGTTCCTACTTTGGCTCTTCAATGCTTCAACTTTGGCTCTACAACAATATTTTTATTTTGGATCTTCAATGATTCGACTTTGATGCTTCTAGTGAATGCTTTTGATTTGTGTTTTTATAGTAGGTCTTGGATATAATCAATGTTTGATAACTCTATAAAACTTATTCTCTTTTCTTAGCTTAACATCTTGTTGCTTTGCATGTAACATTGTTGCTTTTCTCTAAGACTTTATCTCTTACTCCTTGGTTTTGCTCTAATACCTATAAATATCTCTTCTATAGTAAACATCTTCACTTTCCTTTTAATCAATATAGGCTACCTTATTCTTTCAACATGACCCTTAAAATATCTTCTATATTTAGCCTCTATGTACTCTATTCTCTGAATATATCTCAAACCTCTTCTTTTCTATGAATATGTCTTAAGATCTCCTATATACTAAATATATCTCAGGCCTCTTTTATGTTATTCTTTGAATATGTCTTGGCCCTTTCTTTTCACTATATGTTTGCTTACAAACCTCTATCTATTAGACCTCAAGCCTCTTAAATTCTTCTTTGTATTCAAGCCTCTTTTTCTACTCTATAAAGGGCTTCTCTTTTTATGTATAAGGGCCTCTTTTATTTCCACTTATAAGGGCCTCAATTCTCTATATGGACCTCTTTCTTTGAAAGGTCTCTATTCTTCAATTTTCTCCTCTATGTCAATATTTGAATCTTCTTAAAAACTTACAGTTCTTATCCACTGTATATCCAATGCTTGAAGAAATATAAAGTAAGCTAGGTGTTTCTTTATCCTTCTTCAACAATGATATTGATATAGAAACCAAACATGAAGCTGGTATATTATTCCAATGCATAGAATATATAGGAAATACAAATAATATCACATGGTTAAGTGGTTGTAACAATTTCCAAACATGGCCAAACACTTAACTAACAGATAACAAATATGCTAACTATGGATTTCAACTAACTTCTAGAGGACAAATAACAACATGGGTGTCAACTAACAGCTAACTAAACATCTAACAACATAACAACTTATTTCTTATGTGGGCATACTATGCCTCACGTGCATACAAAGTGCATAAATAAGAAATAATAATAAATAATGAAATATTAACTTAGGCTTAAGTGGATAAGCCTAAGTATCCTCAACACTCCTTCCAACCATATAAGCATTGGACCCAAATGCTCTTAATAAATGTGGAAATTCATGGGTCGTCTCATGGTGAGGAATCCAGCGACCCATGTGTAGAAAGTGATTGCGATGAGTGACAAGGTATGAAGTGGAAGAACCATGTCCAGTGTGATGAGTCTTCATCTCAAAAACTCTATCTAAAATGAGCAGAAGCTGACGATCAGGTGCCACTGTTGTTGTAGGGCTAAAAATAGGATCAGGTACCAAAAGAGGATCCTAAAATGGTGTCTCTAGAAAGTGGTGCTTATCCAAAGGAACCCAAACTCTGTCTCCAACCTATTGTGAGTGAGTATTATGATGCTTATGCACCACTCTCTACTATTCCTATGGAGTCTCCTGCAAGTCTTATGGTATCTTTCCTAGAAGGCTTTGTGGGTTCTCAATGAATTAAGTAACCTTAGCTTGCTCCTCCATGTATACAATGGTGGTAGTGGGCAAAGCCAAAGGTAACTACTGTGGAACAAGTGGTTGTGTAGCTAGAGGTGTACCTGAAATGATACCAATGTAGTGAATGACATCTTTATCATGAGGGAGAATGATGGGTTCCTTAACCACTTGCTCCTGTGATTGTTCATTAGGTGGGGGTGAAACTTCTTCATTTTCTTTTACCTTTAATAGTGCTTGTTCATCATTTTGTGTGGAAATTATGTAATTAAGATCCAAGATGAGTGCTTGACTTAGTGGCTTCCTTACTTGCCTACAACTTAACATCAAATTGGACGTAGGTGTAGTGCTTTGTATCAAGTAGGTTCTATCATGCAACTCCAATGTGTATGTGTTCTTTTTAGCATGATAAATAGCATTCCTATAAAATTTATAGGGTTTACCTAGCTATAGCCCACAAAAATCCATCTATGTGATATCACATCTTACTTTATCCACAAACTTGTCACCAAAAGCAAAATTCAAGGTACAGGTGTGGGTGATGTTAGATGTGGAGTCTACAACTTTCCACCCAAGTGCATATGGTTGGTGATGTGACTTGATGGGTATTTTTAACTTCTCCACAACGGACTTTGCAATGAGGTTCTTTTGGGATCTGCTATCTATGATACAATCAACATAGAAATCATGTGTAAGGTGCACTCTAGTGACAAACAAATGGTCATGACCCCCTTGAGCAAATACATTTGACATAAGGGTAACTTTGTTCAGTTTACCCTTTAAAGCAGGATACTCTTCTTCTATCCTTGTAGCCACAATGGGACCATCATGTGGATCCTCATGTGTAGGCTATATAAATAGGGATTTCTTCTTCTTAAATTTTTCAAAAGTAAAGCAATTGGATTTTACATGACCATACTTTTTACAATATTCACAATACATTGAAGAATAAGGATCTTTAGCATGAAAAGAAGAAGAATGTGCTTTAGGATAAATGGGAGGAGAAGAAGAATGAGAGGAATAATGAGAATTATTCTTCACCTTCTATTGATGTTGATTCCTGCCTCTGGAAGAGCTCTCCTGTGATGAACGAGATTTGTGATATGCACCAACTTTCTCCTCTGCAAGAATGGCATGGTTGAATGCCACATCCAAGGTGAGGAAAACATTGAATTTGATTTTCCTAAAAATTTGATCTTGCAAACCACGAGTGAATTTGTTAATCAAATCCTATACTAAATATTTCACACCAAGAAGTACCCTTAGCCTATTAAATTGGAAAATAAAGTCAAAAATAGACATACTATAGGCTTGCCTCAATATAAACCACTTGGTAGTGAGATCACTTTGGTAGTTTGGTGGAAAGAATGTGTTTTCAAAATTTGAATTAATTCTTTCCAAGTCATTGTGGCATTATGGCTTTGTCTTTCTACAATTAATACTTTTGCTAGGCCTTTAAGTTTGATTGTAGCAAATGCAACTTGTTCATCCTCAGGAATTTCAACATAAGCAAACTGTGTTTGCATGTCCAAAATCCATGTAGACGAGACATCTGGATCCCTAGATCCGTCATACAATTTGACCTCACATTTGGCTTTACTTGCATGATTGTGATGAAATTTTATATCTTTGGGGTTTAATTTCACCACAATTTCTTTAACCTTCACTACTAAAATATCTACTGTAGTAGTAAGGTTTTCTATGTTTGATTTGAGGCCTGAAGCCATATGTTTCCTAGAATATGCTAGACTAGGAGGATTACAAAATGGATGCAAGAATGTAATCTAGGATTAGGAATTTGACAATTTTCCTAATGCAATAATTTCTTAGATTTTTACAATATTTTGCTCTCCAAAATTACAAAAATGGACTATTTAGTGCTCTTACAAAAATAAAATTTCAATTTTGCAATTACAAGGTTAGCACTAAAAATCCATAAAATTAGCCCTTAATAAGCAAAAATCTGCCTTGGAAGCAAAATAATGTGGTCAAATTGCAAAAATTGCTAAAAATTGCAAAACAAAATTGCAAAATTTTGACCAAATTTGAGTAATATTTAACCTTGTTGCTGTAATTTCTGATTTTGGCACCAAAATTTTAGTTTAAATTCAAAAAAAAATTATGGGCGGGAAAATTTTATCCTCTTTGCCAAAAAAGTTTTGAATTTTATGTGGTCAAACCCATCGGTCAACCATAGGTCAACCAGGCCTAGACCATCGATCAACTACAGTCATGTTATCCTACTACGGATCGCATGCCACCAACCGGCACAGAACTTCAACATGAACAAAGCCTACTCAACATCAACTGCTAAAGTACCCAACTACTGGCACCAAGATTCATAGAACTAACGGAGCCACCAACAAGCTCCTTTGGCCTTGAAGGCAGTGCACCCAACCACCAGGCATTATCATGCATAGGTGCGAGCCGTGTGACCACCACAGGGTGGTCAGTTTTAATAGCACATGATTGTGCTTTTCTTCCCTCTATCACCCATGGTAGGTAGGGGTGATGTGGGACTAAAGGTTCCAATGAATGTTTTTTAATAAACATGATCGAAAACCTTCCCACCCATAAAGACCATCGAAAATAGGTTTTTAGACGCCAGTAACATCAAAATATCTTTGCTCGAATTGTGGTTGGACAATAAGGTAATGCCATGTTGCAAGCTCAGATAGGGAGAGGGAATTAGGGTTTCGCACATTGATTTTGATTGGTTATATTTATAACCTTTGGGATTCATTAAAAAAAATTTGTACGCCTATGATTTTCATCTACGCCTTGCCTATAATTTTTTGCCTCCACTTGTAATTTTTTTATTGTTCTATGAGCATGGTTGTCTCCATCATCCATCACCTACATGATATGATAGTAATGGATTACTCACCTATGTGTAGTGAACCGTCTCTCGATTCCTCAGTGTAGACACTCCTATCTTCCGTTATAATCTTGGCACGTCTACGATCCTACCACTTGGAGTTTTTTGCCTGGGCTATGATCTTCTCCATAGCAATCACTCCATCGTGATCACTCTAGTATGTCTTTGAACATCATTTGCTATGATCAATATATCTACGTCTACCTATATTTTCACCACCTATGAGCTAGGATCTCCATTGTCTGTCACTTCCAATGTTGCCTATGCATAGAAAACCTTGTACCTGCACATATTTTGGTGTGTAGTAGGACCAATAGGAAGGGCCAGCATCCAGTTGTTGGTGACTTGTGCTATCCATGGGTGACCAATATCGCTTGTTCCATCAAAGCAATGGGTAGGTAGTTGGATTGGTCTGGTTGCACTACACTATATGATGACCATCGATTGGTGGCTTGTAGCAGCCAAGATATGTCAGTTCTAGAGGAATAAGGAGGATAGGGAGGGTGGAGTTGGAATTATGGAGGGATAAGGGGGGCAGGAAAGGTAGGGGAGAAGAATGGTAGTTGTGCAACCTTCAGTCAGCTGAAGTGTAACCCTTTCGACCAAGAATACAAATATGACGAACTCCTCTAAAATAGGCAAAGGCTTATTTTTAACAAAATATTAATATAAATATTAAGTTTATCTTCCAATTTTCCTATAAAACTAAATTTCCATGCAAACAGACTTGCTCCAACTCTCTCTTTATAAACTTTCGGTAAAGAGTGGAAGTATCTCCTTTTGGCCAAGAATTTTGCTTCCAATTTTGTTAGCATATAGTGTATTGCATATAGTATATTACATTATTTAACAAAATAGCATATTTATGCGCTCTCTAGTTTTGGGTGGGTTAGGCAACCAATTCTTGGTGGTTCAACTACTCGAACCACCTACTTCATTGTATTTAACCCACACGTGAATTCTATTGCAATTCCTTCAATTTCCAATATCAGCATTGTATCGAATGTCATTATGGTACTAGAGTGAGGTTCTTGGATGAGCGATTTGAGAAGGTGGTTTCAATAACCACTCCATCGTAGACTCGAGAAGACCCTGACTCCTTGACAGACATGTCCTACCAGATTCAGTGGAGGCTAGGCTAGTGGAGATGACTAAAGGCATCACGATGCCTGAGCATGAGGCCCAAGATGACTGACGTGAGATGACTAGAGCAGGAGGTATGAGCATGAGGCCCGAGACAAACTAGACCCCTTCCTTGATAGGATGGACATACGACCTGAGGATGCAGACTTGCTGACATGGTAGAGACATAGACCTGATTGCTGACTAGATTAGTGATGTGGCAGAGGACACGTGGAAGACCAGACCAGACAGTGACATGGCATACAACATACATGGCGGTGACATGGCAGAGGACACATGGTAGACCAAACCAAAAAGTGATGTGGTAGACAGGGTGGTGACGTGGTAGAT
Source organism: Wollemia nobilis (assembly GCA_028583015.1). Taxonomy (NCBI): domain Eukaryota; kingdom Viridiplantae; phylum Streptophyta; class Pinopsida; order Araucariales; family Araucariaceae; genus Wollemia; species Wollemia nobilis. The sequence continues at coordinate 54,513 of JAQPPZ010014807.1, forward strand.
AGGTTTTGCACATGGTTTGAGGTAGTAAAAGCACACAAGGGGGCAGGTGATCACTCGTAGGCAATCATCCTCTAAGGTGTGGACTCGGGTGTTTAAATACCTGTGCATCCATCCTGTGATGCATGTGGGATAAAAATCCCATATTTTTTTGTTTGTCTCAGCCTGCACGTGCCTACAAAGGGAACTTGGTGCCTTCCCTTTCCAATGTGCTATGTAGTGCAATTGGTATCGTGTGCCTCTTTGCATGGACGAGGTCCACGGTTCAAAACTCATCATGGACCTAATTTTTGTTGTTCACCATACGCTTCATGCTACCCGTGCCCAAGTTTGTTTCCTGCGCCCATTTGTGCTGCCCGAAAAATTTTGCTTTAAAAATTGCTCAAAACTTGTTCAAAAATTGCTAAAGTTGCTTGACAAAAAAAATTTTGCTTGCCAGAAAGCATTTTTCCACGCTCCGGAGGGCCATTTGGACCATTTTTTCGCTACCAAGACACAAGGAAGGGCTATTGTTTGAGGTATTTTTCAAGTGCTTCAATTTTTTCCCTATTCATTTTTTTTTGAGCGATAAGTTGTGTCTTCTAGATTTAGAAAGGTTCCAATTTTTTTCCTACTCATTTTTTTGCAACTAAAAGGGGGGATCCTTAAGCATTTTATTTTTTGCAAAAATATAAGACAAAGGGGGGAATAAAATTGTGGAGAGAGAATATATTTGTTTTTCATCTCAAAAATTGGTATTGTAATAGGTGCATTTTCGGTGGAAACCGACACCTCAAGTAGCTACAAATTTGTGGGTGTTTGTGATTTTTTGCACTTAAATTTCCTATTTTCTTGCAAATAACAATCACATAAACAAAGCAAAAGATCCCAAATTTATACACCTATTTATGCAATTTATTGCACAACAGCGTTCGGTATATACGATACCTCTGGTCCACACTTATAGGTGATGTTGTCGTGCTTGGACTACTATATCTAACGCCTAATATAGCTACAACAATGATGTCTAAGCTTGTTCTCTATCAATCGTCGGGGAGAAATAAGGCAAACCAGTTCTGATATTCACTTCATTTTATACCCACATCGTGATTGTTGTTAGCAATAAATCCTGACGAAGGACTTTTCAAAGTGTTTAGGGGAAGTTACGCCCCATGCATGAGGAATAGACCTTCTATGGTAGGTGTCATAAACAACACGATGCCCTTTTAGTATCGCCTAAGTTCCATGTATCGTGTTGCTCGTATATACTTATAGTCACCCTCACGTAAGGGCGGGTATATATCGATTAGTTTCGATATAAAGGTCTGGCAGGTATAAAGAAAGGGAGACCAATTGGTGATATAAGGAACCTTCACAATGACCACTATTCACAAATATCTCTCAGATTCATAGTTGTTGAAAGGTCCTAACTTTGTTCCATGGAAGACAAAGATGAGAGCCATTCTTCAGGTGGAAGATTTATGGGATGTAGTGACTGGCACTACAAAATGCCCTCAAACAGTAGGAACATATCAAGAAGCTTTTGATAAGAAGGACAAAAGAGGTCTCATGTTTATCTTGCTTGCTACTACAGATGAGGTCCAGCCTCATATTTGTGATACCAAAACCAGTAAGGAAGCTTGGGATGCTTTGATTACTATGTATGAAGGAAAGAATCAGTCCACTATTCTACACCTTCAAACTCAACTACATACCCTCAGTATGAACTCTAGGGAGATAGTTGACCTATTCCTTTGCAGAGTGGTAGAATTGAAAGCCAAATTAAATGCTATGGGAAAACCAGTGGATGATACTCTCTTGACCTCTATCATCTTGAGAGCATTGCCAAAGTCCTACAAGATGTTGATCACTTCTCTCAACGTTTTTGGTAGACAAGTATCTTTTGTGGAGTTGGTAAATTTGCTTCAGACTGAGGAGGCAAATCAGTTTTAGAAGGATGAAGTGCCAGATAATACCCTCTACACCCAAAAAAGGGGTAAGAAACAAGGTCAATTTCAAAAAGGGGGTTCTTCCTCCAAGGGCAAAGGGAAACAAAATCAGTAGAAGGACAAACAATATTGCAAGATTTGTGATATGAATAACCATGACACCAACAGGTTTTGGTTTAAGAACAAGCAACAGAATGACCAACCTCATAAGAAAAAAGGCAAAGAGAAACACAAACCATAGAAAAAACATAAGCAACCTAAGGGACATGTTGCTTATGTTGAATCCAACTCAGACTTAGATTTTATAGGGTCTGACTTAGATTATGACTCTAAAAGAGCACACAAGATGCTCATGACCCATACTTCATCTCCCCAGATAGATGTTGTATGGTATATTGATTCAGGAGCTAGTAAGCACATGACTAGAGACAAATCGTGGTTTAAAACATTTGAGGAGAAAGAAGGTAAGCCAATCACAATTGTTGACAATCAAGTCTACCAAGTGAAGGGTGAAGGGGATGTTTTTGTTACTCTTCCAGATGGTAGATGTCAAATAGAGAAGGTCCTCTATGTTCCTGGATTAGCCAATAATCTATTATCTATTCCTCAGATGTTGGATCAAAATATGGATGTTGTGTTCTGAGTTATGAAATGCAAGAAGAGATGTTTTATAACCTAAAAAGATAAACATGTAGCAACCAAATCATACAAGCATGGCTTGTTCATTTTATATGCCCTTTCAACGCCTCATATTTCTCTATCTACAACTACAAATAAGGATACTTCTCTCTGGCATAGGATATATGGGCATCTAAGTTCAGGATATTTGCTCAAATTGCGCAAATATGAGATGGTGAGAGGACTTCCCCACTTTTCATCCATCTTGCCAGTTTGCTCAGATTGCTTAGCAGGGAAGCATCATTTGGTACCATTTGAAGCTAGCTCTTCCCAAGATAAGAAACCTTTGGAGTTGGTACACACCGATCTGTGTGGTCCTATGCCAACCAGATATGGTGGAAAGAAGTATTTTCAATTGTTCGTTGATGATTACTCATAAAATATGTGGGTTTTCTTCCTTAAATTGAAGTCAGAGGTATTTTTGTACTTTCAATAATTCAAAAAACTTGTTGAGAAGGAGTCAGGATGTTTCATCAAAATCCTCCACTTAGATCAAGGGGGTAATATACTTCCAAAGAATTTTCATCATTTTTAAAAGAACATGGGATTAAGAGAAAACTGACTACAACCTATACACCCCAACAAAATGGAGTTGCAGAGAGGAGAAATCGTTCCATTGTGGAAATGGTTCGTTGTATGTTGAAGGGAGCACATCTTGAGGATCAGTATTGGGCATAAGCAGTAAACACAACATCATACCTCCTGAATAGAGCACCCACAAGAGCTCTACAGGGTAAAACTCCACAAGAAGCATGGAGTGGTAAGAAACCCTCCATTTCTCATCTAAGGATTTTTGGATGTAAGGCATTCATGCACATCCCAAAATAGAAAAGGAAGAAGTTATATGAGAAGACCCTGCAATATATCTTTTTTGGTTATGATGAGCATTCAAAGGGATATCTCTTGATAGATCCTATAACCAAGAAGACACATATAAGTAGATATGTGGTATTTGATGAAGCTTTCACATCCAATAACACCTCTATAGTGGTATATCTTGAGGATGATGAGCCTAAGAAAGAGACTTCACCTCCTCAAAACAAGATTCCAAAATGGTATACCAACACATTGAGAGATTTCAAGTTGACATCACTTCCATATCTAACTCTAGATCGACCTTGTACTCGCAATATGACTCAGTAGAAGAGGGCAGAAGCATAAACTTCAAAAGTTGATAATATTTACCAACAATTTGATTAACTATCTATGGATGTAGTAGAATATATAGAAATAGATATGGAGTATGAGAGGGTTTATTTGATAGCATTGGATGAAAATGAACCCACAACAATTCAGGATGCACTTAGTAAGCCTCAGTGGAAGGCTATTATGGAAGTAGAACATACATCTCTCATAAAAAATCATACATGGAAGCTAGTAAATCTTCCTTCAAGAAAGAAGCCCATTGGTTGTAAGTGGGTGTTCAAAGTGAAGTATAAGGCAGATGGTACTATTGATAAGCATAAAGCCTGTCTTGTTACAAAGGGCTATGCTCAAAAATAAGGTATATATTATGAAGAGACTTTTGCCCCTACTATAAAAATGACTACCATTCGAGTACTTTGTGCCATGGCAGCCCATTTTGGGTGGAAGTTACATCAGATGGATGTAAAAAGTGCCTTTCTGAATGGTGACCTACAAGAAGAAGTGTACATGATCCAACCAGAAGGATTTGTTGTCAAAGGGCAAGAACAAAAAGTTTGTAAGTTGATCAAATCCTTGTATGGGCTGAAACAAGCTCCTCGAGCTTGGTACATCAAAATTGATAGTCACCTAATGCAACATGGATTCCAAAGAAGTTCGTCAGATGTGAATCTCTATATAAAGAACAATGGTTCTGACATAGTGATTCTAGTGCTATATGTAGATGATCTAATCATAATAGGTAGTTTAGAAAGTATGATTGATACAGTGAAAAATGATCTAAAAACATCTTTTGAAATGATAGATCTGGGACTTTTGCACTATTGTCTTGGTTTAGAAGTGACTCAAAAGAAACATCATATCAGAGTTACACAAAAGAAATATGCCAAGACATTGATTGATAAATATCACATGATTGACTGTAAGTCAAAAGCTACTCCAATGGAAGCTGGTGTTAAGTTATCTCGATATGATAAATATCCATAGGTAGATGGCACTCTCTATCATCAATTGATTGGGAGTCTCATATATCTAACCAATACCAGGCCTAATCTCATTTTTGTTGTGGGTTATCTTTCACGGTTCATGGAGGATCCCAAGCAAGAAGCAGCAGGTGGTTGCTATCTCTTCTATAGAGGCATAATATCGCATAGCCAGTGGAGCAGTCTACGAGATAATATGGTTACGTTGCATTCTTACAAATATGGGCCTTACAAAGAACCTTCCACTTCATTTGTTTTGCGACAATCAAGGTGTTTTGAATATTTTCAAGAATCCAATCTTCCATGATCGCACCAAACACATTGACACTCATCATTTTATTCGTGATGAAGTTCCAAAGCACAATATACAGCTCCAATACATTCCCACTTATGCACAAGTTGTAGATATTTTCACCAAGGTACTTGCACGTGTCAAATTTGAATTGTTTTGCAATACCCTTGGTTTTTTTTCTAATAATGTAATAAGGGGGGATGTTAGCATATAGTGTATTGCATATAGTATATTACATTATTATTTAACAAAATAGTGCATTTATGCACTCTCCAGTTTTGGGTGGGTTAGGCAACCAATTCTTGATGGTTCAACTACTAGAACCACCTACTTCATTGTATTTAACCCGCACATGAATTCTATTGCAACTGGTTCAATTTCCAATATCAGTACTGTGTCGAATGATTTCTTAGTAGGGAAGCAACATCGGGTACCATTTGAAGCTAGCTATTCCTGAGGTAAGAAACCTTTGGAGTTGGTACACACCAATATGTGCAGTCCTATGTCAACCAGCTATGGTGGAAAGAAGTATTTTCAATTGTTCATTGATGATTACTCATGGAAGATGTGGGTTTTCTTCCTTTAATTGAAATCAGAGGTATTTTTGTACTTTCAACAATTCAAGAAACTTGTTGAGAAGGAGTCAGGATGTTTCATCAAAACCCTCTACTTAGATCGAGGGGGGAATATACTTCCAAATACTTTTCATCATTTTTGAAATAACATGGGATTAAGAGACAACTGACTACAACCTATACACCCCAGCAAAATGGAGTTGTAGAGAGGAGAAATCATTCCATTGTGGAAATGGTTTGTTGTATGCTAAAGGGATCACGTCTTGAGGATCAGTATTGGGTAGAAGCAGTAAACACAGCATCATACCTCCTAAATAGAGCACCCACAAGAGCTCTACAGGGTAAAACTCCACAAGAAGCATGGAGTGGTAAGAAACCCTCCATTTCTCATCTAAGGATTTTTGGATGTAAGGAATTCATACACATACCAAAATAGAAAAGGAAGAAGTTAGATGAGAATATATTGCAATGTATCTTTCTTGGTTATGATGAGCATTCAAAGGGATATCGCTTGATAGATCCTATAACCAAGAAGACACATATAAGTAGATATGTGGTATTTGATGAAGCTTTCACATCCAATAACACCTCTATAGTGGTATATCTTGAGGATGATGAGCCTAAGAAAGAGACTTCACCTCCTCAGAACAAGATTCCAAAATGGTATACCAGCACATTGAGAGATTTCAAGTTGACATCACTTCCATATCTAACTCTAGATCGACCTTGTACTCGCAGTATGACTCAGTAGAAGAGGGCAGAAGCATAAACTTCAAAAGTTGATAAGATTTACCAATAGTTTGATTAACCTGTGGATGCAAAAAAATATAGAGAAATAGATATGGAGGATGAGAGGGTTTATTTGATAGAATTGGATGAAAATGAACCCACAATAGTTTAGGATGCACTTAGTAAGCCTCAGTGGAAGGCTATTATGGAAGCTGAACATACATCTCTCATAAAAAATCATACATGGAAGCTAGTAAATCTTCCTTCAGGAAAGAAGCCCATTGGTTGTAAGTGGGTGTTCAAATTGAAGTATAAGGCAGATGGTACTATTGATAAGCATAAAGCCCTTCTTGTTGCAAAGGGCTATGCTCAAAAATAAGGCATATATTATGAAGAGACTTTTGCCCCTACTACAAAAATGACTACCATTCGATTACTTTGTTCCATGGCAGCCCAGTTTGGGTGGGAGTTACATCAGATGGATGTAAAAAGTGCTTTTCTAAATGGTGACCTACAAGAAAAAGTGTACATGATCCAACTAGAAGGATTTGTTGTCAAAGGATAAGAACAAAAAGTTTTTAAGTTGATCAAATCCTTGTACGGGCTGAAACAAGCTCCTCGAGCTTGGTACATCAAAATTGATAGTCACCTAATGCAACATGGATTCCAAAGAAGTTCGTCAGATGTGAATCTCTATATAAAGAACAATGGTTCTGACATAGTGATTCGGGTGCTATATGTAGATGATCTGATCATAATGGGTAGTTCAGAAAGTATGATTGATACAGTGAAAAATGATCTAAAAACATCTTTTGAAATGACAAATCTGGGACTTCTGCACTATTGTCTTGGTTTAGAAGTAACTCAAAAGAAACATCATATCAAAGTTACACAAAATAAATATGCCAAGACATTGATTGATAAATATTGCATGACTGACTATAAGTCAAAAGCTACTCCAATGGGATCTAGACTTAAGTTATCTCTATATGATCAATCTCCATAGGTAGATGACACTCTCTATCGTCAATTGATCGGGAGTCTCATATATCTAACCAATACCAGGCCTGATCTCAGTTTTACTATGGGTTATCTTTCACGGTTCATGCAGGACCCCAAGGTAAGTCATTGGAAAGTAGCAAAAAGAGTTCTTCATTATGTTCGTGGTACAATAGATTTTGGCTTGGAATACAAAATGAATAACAAGTTCTACCTACAGGGATACACGAACTCTGACTATGTTGGATTCATTGATGATCAAAAATCAACTTCTGGATATATTTTTCATCTTGGATCTGGTCCTGTCTCTTGGCATAACAAGAAGTAGCAGGTGGTTGTTATCTCTTCTACATATGTAGAATATCATGCAGCCAGTGGAGCAGTCTACGAGATAATATGGTTACGTTGCATTCTTACAAACATGGGTCTTCCAAAGAACCTTCCACTTCATTTGTTTTACGACAATCAAGGTGTTTTGAATCTTGTCAAGAATCCAATCTTCCATGATCGCACCAAACACATTGACACTCGCTATCATTTTATTCGTGATGAAGTTTCAAAGCACAATATACAGCTCCAATACATTCCCACTGATGCGCAAGTTGCAGATATTTTCACCAAGGCACTTGCACGTGTCAAATTTGAATTATTTCACAATACCCTTGGTATTTGCCAATAATGTAATAAGGGGGATGTTAGCATATAGTGTATTGCATATAGTATATTACATTAATATTTAATAAAATAGCACATTTATGTGCTCTCTAGTTTTTGATGGGTTAGGCAACCAATTCTTGGTGGTTCAACTACTCGAACCACCTACTTCATTGTATTTAACCCACACATGAATTATATTGAAATTACTTTGATTTCCAATATCAACACTGTGTCGAATGTCATTAAATTTATGGAATCGCTCCCCAAATATAATTTTCCTCTCTGATCTCTAATCTTCAAAACAAACAAATAGTTTTTCTTCACTCCAAGAAAAAATTTTCTTGCCCTCTCAAGGCAAGTAGCTTTACCCTCTGGTTTTTGCCAGGGGTATTTGGTGCAGGGGTAATTTTTGCCCTCTGCTACCTCAACTTCACCTGATGTTATGGGTGGCTACAAACCCAATTCCACTATAACCTACCTAGGATCTGATGCACTAGAAAATATACTAAGCACCTCACAAAGAAGTGGTAGTTTGCCTTCCTTCTTCCAAAAGAAAAAAATCCTATGGCTCTGATACCAATGATATAGAAACCAAACATGAAGCTGGTATATTATTCTAATGCATAGAATATATAGGAAATGCAAAGAATCTCACATCTAATATTTGAAGCAATATAAAGTAATCTATATGCTTCTTTATCCTTCTTCAAGAATGATATTCTTGACTTCTAATATCTTTTGTTCTACTCTCCTTATCTTAGAAAGCTTTGAATGCTTCTCAATACACTACAACTATCTTATCTTAAGAAGCTCTAAATTATTCTCAATCTATTGCTATCTTTTCTTAGAAAGCTTTGAATTCTTCTCATTCTATTGCTACTATCTTTTCTATATTGGCTTCTTGGACCAATGTCAAGGTCAATCTCTTTGTGACCTAAATCTTCTTTTTGTTGCTTAATCTATTAATCTCAAAACTTTACTATTATCAAGGTGACTTTGAATGTCCCTAAAATCTATATCAATGTCAAGGTGACATTGAATGTCCCTGTATCTTCTATCAATGTCAAGGTGATTTTGAATGTCCCTAGAATATCTATCAATGTCAAGGTGACATTTAATATCCCTGTATCTTCTATCAATGTCAAGGTGATGTTCAATGTCCCTAAAATCTCTATCAATGTCAAGGTGACATTGAATGTCCCTATATCCTCTATCAATATCAAGGGTTGGCTATAGCCTTAAAAAAAAAAAAAAAAAAAAAAAAAAAAAAAAAAAAAAAAGAATGATCAACTATTTTAAAGTTGAATCACCAATTAATATAGTTAATTCCTAGTCTTGACTGGTTATTCTTCAACCATGGAAATACTCTAGATTTTCTACTCAATATGACCTTATAATAGAGTCTGAGTCTCACTGTCTTCAAAGTGGATAGACTCTTAATCAACTTTATCAAACTGGATAAAATTGATTTTGCAAAAGTGGCTAAAATGAACTCTTGTCAATCTGGACAAAGTCTGGTGGTAGCTCTGATACCACTGATGGATTTTTAAGTCTTAATACTACCACAAATATCATAGGTTAAATATCATAGGATCAAATATAATATAGCCACAATATAATAAGGTCAACATAATAGAAAGAGTAGAATAATATGAGCAAATTAATATGTAATATAAGACTTATAATATACCAAATAACATTCAATAATATGCAATAATATGAATATAAATATCCTTAATCAACATGTACAAAGAATGTAATATAACGTACAATATTAATTGCTCAAAATGTACACAATATTTATTACTCCTCTTTCTCTTGCAAATATGATAGTGACTTTCTCTTTTCTTTGAATTGTAATTATCATTTCCTTATTGAGTATTATCTCCATAATATAGCCATAGCAATATGACTCTTTGGATAATTGACTATTCCTTTTCATATGCCAAGTCTCATGAATCTTGGCTTATCTATTTGACACTTGCATATTTCATGAACATTTGACTCTATAATGTATGCACACCTATATATGACTCTTGCACTTCTATAACTTACATACTCTAATATAAGATACTTGTGCACATATTTACATTACATATTATTCTCATACATACAAGACACTTGTGCATATAGACTCAACTTACACTTGCACTCTAACTCACATGACACTTGTGCATTTCTTACATATTACAACTTTACATGACACTTGTGCATTTCTTGCACATTCACACTTACATAAAGAGAAAATATAACTCACACTCTAAACTATGACTCAACCGTAATCTATAGTTTATGTATGCACCATGAAGGTACCATAGGGGTACATTAGTATGTTCCAAATAGTGTAATATACTCCAACAGGAAAAACATTTTTGATAAAGTGTTTAGAAATCAAAGAAGAAAAAAATGGATCATACATGGTCCAAACTTATCTTACAAAGTAATTAAGAATGAAGCACTTGATCTAGAAGTTCAAGTTATTCATGCACATGAACCTGATGCTAAAGAAAAAGTTCAAGTAGTTCATGATCTAGATCATAAATATACAAAACCTAAAGAGTTAAAGAATAAATATGAAGAATAATTTGAAGCGGATCTCATAAAGGTCAAAGATGAAGCCAAGGTTCAAGATGATGAAGTAGATTCAAGAGAAGCAAACATTCATGAACAATGCAAGATATCTTGAAAATTTGAAGACAAAGACAAAGACCAAGATTGAAGACTCAAGTCTTCAATAACCAAATAATGTAATACAAGGGGATGTTGAGGTATATTACATTATTTGGTACATGCTAATGTACCCCTATGGTGCCTTCACAGTAAATTTGTAAATAATAAATTAGGGTTGAGTCTATAGTTAGAGTGTGAGTTATATTTCCCTATTTATATAAGTGTGAATATGTAGAAAATGCACAAGTTCCATGTAAAGTTTTAATGTACAGGAAATGCACAAGTATCATGCAAGTTAGAGTGCAAGTGTAAGTTGAGTAAATATGCACAAGTGTCTTGTATGTAAGAGTGTAAATATACAGTGTAAAGGTGTGCACAAGTGTCTTATATTAGGTGTGCAAGTAGAAGTGTAAGATTCATGTAAAGGTGTACAAATGTTATAGAGTCAAGTGTTCATCAAGGATGCAAGTAGCAAGTAGATAAGCCAAGAGTCATGAGACTTGGCATATGGAGAGAAATAGTCAAGTATCTAAAGAGTCACACTACTATGGCTATATTATAGAGATAATTCTCCATAATAAGGCATAGATTTAATTTATTTGTCTTATTATCTTATTGTAAGAGGAAGAGGAGTAATAAATATAGTATACATTTTGAGCAATTAATATTGTAACTTGTTCTTCATGCATAGTACATGAATGATTCAGGCTATTTACATTCATATTTGAGTATAAAATGAATGTTATTTTCTTTATTATATAAGCCTTGATATATATATATATTAATTTGCTCATATTATTCTACTCATCATATTATTATCTTAACCTTTATTATTGTGGCTATTTTATATTGGGACCTCTTTGATATTTTGAGATAGCCTGTGATATTTTGTGGTAGTATAAGGCTTAAAATCCAACAATGAACCCCATCCAAAAATCATTATTTTAATAATTACAACATTATTGCATTACTAGAATATTTTAATAGACCGCATAGTTGTATTTGGAAGTTGTGCTAGCAAGATTTGAATTTGGGTCTTTGTCTTAAAAGTCCATATTTTAACCACTTGAGCTCATGCCCTTTGACTTATAATTTTAATGTTCATCCATGATATTAGAACCTTGATATGTGATGTGAAACTCATTATTCTTAATCAATTTCTTCAAACTTTTTTTTTATTTAAAGGTCATCAAAGGGATTAAAACCTTGGATTATAGTGTGAAAGTATTCATTCTCCAATGTTTGACCCTAAGTCATTGGGTTCTTTGTAAAGAAAATATAATCATATATTATCACAAGCCCAATTTCAAAAATTTATATCAAAAAAATTGAGTTCAAATACTTTTCTTATGATAGACATTGTGATAAGATAACCCTTTGTATTAACATATCATTCAAAGGGAGCACATGTTTGTTTTACAACAAACCATTTTGGAACTTATGCATATATTGCTAGACAAGATTGAAACAATGATTTACACTTTAGGATCCCAAGTTTTTAACCACTTGTTTTTATGTGATATTGAAATGGGCTAATGTGTATTACATCATGATCATATTACCATACTATTACAATATTTTGATAATGGCACATGTATTACTTGATAAGATTCATACCTACTCTTTGCAAGTTTTTAACCACTTGATCTCATGCCATTACCTATCTATAATATTAGTTATGTGGTATTGAAATGGATTCCTCTTGTATTATATTATGATTGTATTACAACAATTTTACATCTTAACAATTTATGCATATATTATTTGGTAAGATTTGAACCTAGTGCAAGTTTTAAAAGTTGATGAATTTAATCAATTAAGCCTCAACTATTTTAAAATTTTGTATCAAATTATAGAGGTAATAAAAAATAATAAAATAAACTATCAATCAATTTTATATTTTTACTAGTTATTTGTTTTTAAAATGTGTTATTTAAAATATTAAATCATTATTTTGACCAAAAAATAAAAACGTTAATTAAGTGGTATTAGCTCAACCGGGTAGATTTCTCAATGTTTAAGGAGAAGACCCAAGTTCGATTTTGGCCAAAAATGATATATGGATAATATCCAAGCTTTGTTGTAATACCACTATGTGGTGATGATGTAATATGGGTGGGGCCATTTCAATCCCATGTAACTAATTGAAAAAAAAATCAAAATTTTAGATATTATCATTGATAATAATTTAGAGATGAAATTGGTATTGGAAATTATTACAAAACCCCTTTGATTTTAAAGTTTTTATGGTAATATTTTTTTTTTAAAAAAAAATGGTTTCCAAAACCTAAAAAAACGGAACCAAAAAAAAAAAAACAAACAAAATTTAAACCCGAAAAACAAAAAAAAAAAAAAAAAAAAAAAAAAAAAAACCCAAAAAAAAAAAAAAAAAAACACCCCAAAAAAAGTTCCCCCAAAAAAAAAAAAAAACCACCGTCGCCTCCCTTTCCGCCCTCCCCCCTCTCTTCCTCGCCCCCCCCCCTTCTCTCTTCCCCCCCCCCTCCCCCCCCCCCCCCCTCTCCCGCCTCCCCCCCCCCCCCCTTTCCCTCCCCCCCCTCCCTCCCCCCCCCCCCGTCTCCGCCCCCCCCCCCCGGCTCACTCTCCGCCTCCCCCTCCCCCCCCCCCCCCCCCCCCCCCCCCCCCCCCCCCCCCCGCCCCCCCCCCCCCTCCTCCCCCCCCCCCCCCCCCCCCCCCCCCCCCCCCCCCTCCCCCCCCCCCCCCCCCCCCCCCCCCCCCCCCTCTCCCCCCCCCCCCCCCCCCCGCCCCCCTCCCCCCCCCCCCCCTGCCCCCCCCCCCCCCCCCCCCGCCCCCCCCGCGCCCCGCCCCCCCCCTCCCCCCCCCCCCCCCCCCCCCCCCCCCCCCCCCCCCCCCCCCCCGCCCCTCCCCCCCGACGCCCCCCCCCCCCCCCCCCCCCCCCCCCCCCCCCCCCCCCTCCCCCCCCCCCCCCCCCCCCCCCCCCCCCCCCTCCCCCCCCCCCCCCCCCCCCCCCCCCTCCCCCCCCTCCCCCCCCCCCCCCCCTCCCCCCCCCCCCCCCCCCCCCCCCCCCCCCCCCCCCCCCCCCGCCCCCCGATCCGTCCCCCCCCCCCCCCCCCCCCCTCCCCCCCCCCCCCCCCTCCCCCCCCCCCCCCCCCCTCCGCCCCCCCCCCCCCCCCCGCCCCGCGCCCCCCCCCCCCCCCCCCCCCCGCGCCCCCCGCACCGCCCGCGCGGCGCCCCCCCGCCGCCGGCCCCCCCCGGGCCCCCCCCCCCCCCGCCCGCCGCCGGCCGCCCCCGCCGCCCGCGCCCGCCGCCCCCCCGCGCCGCGCCCCTCCCCCCCCGCCACCCCGCGCCCCCCCCGCTCGCCCCCCCCCCCCCCCCCGCCCCCCCCCCCCCCGCCCTCGCGCCCGCGCGCCCCCCCCCCCTCGCCCGCGGCCGGCGCGACCCCCCCGGCCGCCCCCCCCCCCCCCCCCCCCCCCCCCCCCGCCGCCCCCCCCCCCGGCCCGCCCCCCCCGCCCCCGGCGCGCGCGCCCGCGCCCCCCCGCCGCGCCCGCGCCCCCCCCCCCCCCCGCCCCCCCCCCCCCCCCCCCCCCCCCCCCCCCCCCCCCCCGCCGCGCCCCCCCCGCCCAGCCCGCCCCCCGCCCCCCCCCCCCTCCCCCCCCGCCCCCCCCCCCCCCCCCCCCCCCCCCCCTCCCCTCCCCCCCCCCCCCCCCCCCCCCCCCCCGCCCCCCCCCCCCGCCCCCCCCCCCCGCCCCCCCCCCCCCCCCCCCCCCCGCCCCCCCCCCCCGCCCCCCCCCCCCCCCCCCCCCCCCCCCCCCCCCCCCCCCCCCCCCCCCCCCCCCCCCCCGCCCCCCCCCCCCCCCCCCCCCCCCCCCCCCCCCCACCCCCCCCCCCCCCCCCCCGCCCCCCCCCCCCCCCCCCCCCCCCCCCCCCCCCCCCCCCCCCCCCCCCCCCCCCCCCCCCCCCCCCCCCCCCCCCCCCCCCGCCCCGCCCCCCCCCCCCCCCCCCCCCCCCCCCCCCCCCCCCCCCCGCCCCCCCCCCCGCCCCCCGCGCCCCCCCCCCCCGCCCCCCCCCCCCCCGCCCCCCCGCCGCCCCCCCCCCCGCCCCCCCCCCCCCCCCGCCGCCCCCGCCCCCCGCCGCGCGCGCCCCGCCCCCCCGCGCCGCCCGCGCGCGCGCGCCCCCCCCGCCCCGCCCGGCGCCCCCCCCCCCCCCCCCCCCCCGCGCCCCCCCCCCCCCCCCCCCCCCCCCCCCCCCGCCCCCCGCGCCCCCGCCCCGCCCCCGCCCCCCGCCCCGCCCCGCCCCGCCGCCCCCGCCCCCCCCCCCCCCCCCCCGCCCCGCGCCGCCCCCCCCCCCCCCCCCCCCCCCCCCCCCGCCCCCCCCGCCGCCCCCCCCCCCGCGCGCCCCCGGGCGCGGCGCGCCGCGCGCCCCCCCCCCGCGCGGCGCCCCGCGCCCCCCGCGCCGCCCCCCCGCCCCCCCCCCCCGCCCCGCCGCGCCGCGCCCCCCCCGCCGCCCCCCGCCCCCCCCCCCCCCCCCCCCCCCCCGCCCCCCGCGCCCCGCCCGCCGCCCCCCGCCCCGCCCCCCCCCCCCCCCCCGCCCCCCGCGCGCCCCGCCCCCCGCCCCCCCCCCCGCGCGCCGCCCGCCCCCCGCCCCCCCCCGCGCCGCGCCCCCCCCCCGGCGCGCGCCGCGCGCCCCGCCCGGCCGCGCCCCGCCCCGCCCGCCCCCCCCCCGCCCCCGCGCCCCCGCGCCCCGCCCCCGGCGCCCCGCGCGCGCGGCCCCCCCGCCCCCCGCGCGCGCGGCGCCGCGCGCCGCGCGCCCCCCCCGCGGGGCCCGCGCGCCGCCCCCGCGGCGCGCCGCCCCCCCCCGCGCCCCCGGCCCCCCCCCCGCGCCCCCGCGGCCGGCGCCCCCCGCCCCCGCGCGCGGGCCGCGCGCGCCCCCCGCCCCGCCCCCCCCGCCCGGCCCCCCCGCCCCCCCCCCGCCCCCTATTAGATGCATGTTGATTTCATAATTTAGTTTCTAATCTATGTATATGACTTAAAATCATCGTTATTATTATTATTATAAAATAATTAGCCATAATTTTTAATAAAAATATAATTTTTAAAATTTTATGAAATATATTTATTTAAATTATTATATTTTAATATAAATTTTATTATTATAAGTAAAAATTTAATATTATTAATTTAGTGGTAGCAAGGAGCAGGATTCGAACCCACGAAGAGGCGATGAAAAATGTAACAAATTACCGATTCCTCTAGTATATGCAAAAAAAAATTAATAATTCATGTAATTAAAGTTTGAGTGTTAAGAAATTTTGACTTAAAAGGAGTCTAGTGGATCTTAATTGTATGTGTAACATTATGAGATATTGATATCATACAATTTGAGTATTAAGAATTTTTGGCTTAAAAGGAATCCAATAAATTTAATTATATATGGGTGAGATATAAATATCATAAAATATTAGTTAAAAATTTTAGGCTCTAATAAATTTTATTTGTTTGGGTATTATAACAAAGTATGAATATCATAAATATTAAAAAAAAAGTCTAGTAAGTGTTAAAAAAAAATGTGTGAGCAATAATATAAATGCAAAAATATAACATAGAAGAATAACACAATAAAAAACCACAATAAAAGAGACATATATACGTGGTTCACCCAATACAGGTTACGCCCACGGAGAAAATAACCAAGACTTTTATTTCGTCCATCAAAACTGAAGGCATACAACCTACAAAAAATCTTTTGTAACCTCCTCTTCTTCTATCGTCATTTATTACCCTACTACATGGTCGCCACTTGAAATCCTCTTTATAAAATAGAGTTAAAATTTAGGGCAAAAAATGCCTACCTAAAATTTGTCACCCAATTTGTGACCTAATAATAAATGATCCAAATTTACAAAGGGAAAAAACATCTATTCTAGACACCCCGACAATACAAGTAGAGGGGGCATTACCCTCCCTACACCCCCTCTTCATGGAATGGGTTTAAGTGTGGCTGAAAACAAGACCTTCGAATTAGAGAGAGAATTAGGCTCCACAATCAATAGTAAGTTTTATTTGTTTGTGTGTCATAATAAGAAATGTGTATCATAGGTATAGCGTAAATATTTACTTAAAATAGTCCAATAATTTTATATACATGGTTGTTATAATAAGATATAAAAATTATGATGTAATATTTTGATATATATTTATTTTACTTTTATATAATTAACAAAAATAATTTTAAAAGATCAAGTGTGAGTTAAAAGTGAGCCAAGAGTAAGCCCCACTAGGTAACATGGAAGGAATGTGATATTTGAAATCCTTAATGGAAAGTTAGGATTAACTACCTAGAAGTATGGATGCCCAAGTTGGAGATAGGAAGAGGAGCAAATATATGCCAAGTTTGATCAAGGGAACAAATGTTACACCATGAGATGATCGAGCATGATATACTGGTTTTTAAAAGTAGAGGTTTAATATGTAAGTTCCATGGATACTAGTCAAGGTTTTTAAAGATTCAAAATTGGATCGAGTGGAAGTGGGGATTGTATTTACATTATGTTATGACTTTTCTTTGTAAAGTATTTTTACCTCCAATTCAGAAATTATAGATAAATAATGGATGGTAGACCATGGTTTAGGGGAAGATATGCTCTTTATTCAATAGCATGGAGTGAGGATTTTGTTATCAAGATAGAAACTATAAAATAGCTTCAAGTGTGGGTTAGAATTTTTGGACTTATATATGATTTTATCAACAAGGGTGTTTTGAAGAATATTAGAAATATCCTAGGGAAATTCATCAAGGAGGGGCCAACTACTAAGGAACGAAAGCATACTATATATATTCATATAAGTTGCTATGGATATTTTAAATCCTTTGCCACAATCCATTAGGATCAAATCTAAATTAAGAGAATAAGATGAAGTGGATTATAAAAATATTACATTTTGATGCCAAATTGCTATGAGATTAGACACAGGGTAAGATATTACAAAGTGAAAACAATGAAAAAAGACATAAAATTATAGTCATGAGACAAAATTCAAGATAAATCAAGGAAATCATATTGTAATAGAAGTTGGACTAGATCAAGGAGATTCCACTCCAAACAAATAGGCAAAGAAAGAAGAAACAAAGAAAGATATAAAGGGGTGAGAAAGTACATTGTGCAAGTTCAACTTTAGAAGAGATTAAAGGTGCAAAGGAATATGTGGAGGAAAATTTTTAAATTAAATATGATAGAAGAGATCAAGTTTATTCCAGGTAAATTGTCTTAATTTTTGTCTAGTATAGATTCCTCTCTTCTCAATAGAAATGGAAGTAGTGTAGAGGTTATCCCTTGCACTTTAGGGTTTCAAGAGCAACACAATAAGAAAATGAGGATGAAGAATGTAATTGTGATAAAGGAGTGTCCTTGCACTTTAGGGTTTCTAGGGAAACATAAAGAAGAAAGTGTTTTTGAGGTTATTCCTTGCACTTTAAATCCTTCAAAGCAAGACAAACCCATAGATGATAAGTCTCACTATGAGCAATATACAAAAATTGAAGAGATTGATGAAGATGAAAGTGTTGGTGGGAATAGAAAAAAGACAAGAAGACCAAATAATCCAAAATAAAGAGAAAAAGAAACTCATAGGGATATTGATATGGGAAAACAAAAGCAAATACCGCAAGTGGTAGCAAGAAGTGGGTCAAAACCATAAATAAAAAGTGATGATAAAAATGATATCTTAGAATATTAGGGGCATGAATAACACCCATAAAAAATTAAGTATTATGGAATTGACAACTTGTCATAGACAAAATATTTATAGAAATAGAAACTGAGTTGCAAATATTTTAGCCATTTGCAGTGTTGATTTACATCTTGGCAAAATTTAAATTTTAGAAAGTAATTGGATGAGTGAGATTTTATCTCTTAATATCAAGGAGTTGATTGTGGAAACATAATAGTTTGAGGAAGATGAAAAATATCTTTGATAATGATTAAAAAATAAGTTCAATATGGTTTAATTATCTTGATAGCAATATAATGAGAATTATATTTTTTTGGTTAGTTTAGTAGGAGTGGCCCCCAATAGCAGCCACACATAACTTAATAATAATAATAATAATTTTTAAAATATATGAATATCATAAGTAATATAAAAAAGAATCTATAGTAAGTAGAGGGAGCGAGTGCAAGCTAGGAGCAAGGTGGAAGTGTTAGTAAGAAGCAGAAAGCATGAGTAGGAAGTATGAAGCAAAGTGTTATCAAAAAGCAAGAACCACTTCTCTTGTTCTAGATCTTAGGAGAAATTCAAAAATTAAAGGGTTTATATGAAGAAAATCTAGATAACATGGTAACAAAGTCATTTTTTAAAGTCCTTACTAGAAGTAAGGATGCCCTAGTTGGAAGTAAGGATGCTCTAGTTGGAAGTATGGATGCCCTAGTTAGCGATAAAAAAAAAAGTAAGTCTATGAAAAATCCTATCCAAGTAGCAGATACTACATCAGAGGTGATTATCAGGGATGAGATGATTAATCATGATATAATGGTTCTTAAAACTAAATGGTTAATATGTAAATTCCATAGATATAGGCCAAGTTTTTTTGAGATTCAAAATTGGATCAAGTGAAAGTGGGAGTTGAATTCAAACTACTCCATGACTTTTATTTTAAAGAGATTTTTATCTCATTATCTTCTCTAGTTCAAAAATAAGGGATACAATAATGGATGGAGTCCCTTGGTTGAGGGGTAAAGATGCATTATATTTTAGACCATGAAGTGGGAATTTTTATATGGAGACAAAGGCTATTAAATGGCTTATGGTGTGGATTAGGCTTTTTGGAATTTCTTATCAACTCATCAATAAGAAGATATTGAAATATATTGTTAATACTCTAAGCGAGTTCATCCAAGAGGGACCAAATACTAAGAAGAGAAGGCATGTTGGATACACTTGAATATGTGTTGCCATGGATATTTTAAAACCTTTACCATAGTCCATTAGGATTAAATCTGAGGCAAGAGATGATTATGAAAACATTGCATTCCAATGCCACAAATGTGTTAGAAATAGAGTTATTACATTATTTGGGTCATGTAAATGTACCTTCCTTGGTACATACTTAGGACATTAGGTTACTTTAGGGGGAAGTTATCTAGTTACTTCATGCAATGTAATAAATGCACTAGTGTCAATGTGCAAGTTGTAATGTGCAAGGTGTCCACTTGTACAAATAGGTAGAGTGTTTGCCAAGGAAATTATCTTCCTATATAAAGGTCATAGATGTAGAAGATAGATATCAAAGTCAATGTATTGAATTCAGTGTGTGGTAGATAGGCAGTAGTGTAGTGTGTGTGAGCTATAAGCTCAAAGCTCATTCATGGATCAGTAGCTTATATCATGGAGTGTCCATTTCCTCCATAGCTACTATTGTAATATTTTTCGTAATTTCTATTTATAGCATATTTAAGTATATTTTATCTCATAGATTTACTTTATTTCTTATTATTTAGCATCTTGTGATTTCTATCTCCCATTGTATGTGGCATCAAAAGCTAACAAAATGTCATGAAATCGAACACATGGTAAGAGATTGTAAATTGAAAATGATGGAGAAAGAGATGGACATTTTGGGTACGAGACAAACTTTGATGTATAACAAGGAGTTTGTATCATAGGAGAAGTGGAATCAAAGCAAGGATTTTCCACTCCTAAGAAAGTGGCAAGAAAAATTCTTGTGTGTCATTAAATGACAAAGGCTATTATAGTTCACTCAAATAAACCATTAGAAGAAAAAATGACACAAGGTATGAGGAAGTACAATGTGCAAGTTTAAATATAGAAGGATTCAAAGGTGTGAAGGAAGATGGAAAGGCAAATTTTAAAGCAAAGGAATATGGGGAGACAAATTTTAAAGTAAATAAGGTCAAGGTTAATATAGGGTTTCAAGAGCAACATAATAAAGAAAAGCATATAATTTAGGATTTCCAATGAAGCATAAGAAAGTAATTTTCTATTTCCATCCTAACAAGGCACCTAGCCCTAATGGATTTCTTGCAATTTTATATCAAAAAAATTAGGATTTATTGAAGAGTGATATATTAGTTGTAGTTGAAGAGGCTTGGAAAAGGAAGGGAAATAAATGATATATCACTTTTATTACATCAGTTCCCAAGAAATGTAAGATAAAATATTTTGATAATTTTCATCCAATAAGCCTTTATAATATGATTTATAAGATTATTTTAAAAATTATGCCAAACAAGTTGAAAGGTATTCTAGATTTTGTTATCTCAGAGGAACAATGTGGTTTTTTCATGGTAAAAAATTCTTGATGGTATAAATATTACATAGGAGGCTGTATGACCACTCATTTTAAATCTATTCAAATTCTACATAAGTTGGTCCAAGAATCAGCTGAATCGAATAACTCTTCACGAATATATGGCTCCTAAAATATGAGATGTTTTTCACAAAAAAATCTTAATCCTTCGCACTTTGCAATTTTGTTATTCGTGACTTGAAAAATCTATGTTATTTTCTTTATTATATAAGCCTTGATATACATATTAATTTTCTTGTATTATTCTACTCATCATATTATTATCTTGACCTTTATTATTGTGGCTATTTTATATTGGGATCTTTGTGATATTTTGAGATAGCCTATGATATTTTGTGATAGTATAAGGCTTAAAAATATAATAGTGGTATCGAAGCTACCATCGAACTCTGTCTACATTGATAGAGTTAATTTTATTGAAGCCACTATTATAAATCAACTTTGTCCATATTTGATAAAATTGATTTAGAGTATGCCCACTTTGAAGGTAATGAGACTTGGACTCTATTTTTTTTAAATATCATATTGAGTAGAAAATACTAGAGTCTTTCCACTAGGTTGAAGGAAAACCAGTGAATATTAGGACTCAGCTATATTGATAAAAAGAGCCAAATTAGAAGATAAAGTTGGACATATTGATATTGGAAACCAACTCAAAATAAAGTTGGATATTGATTGATTGGAAATCAACTCAAAAGAAATTTGGAGATTTAAGGACATTCAAAGTCACCTTGACAAATCACTTCAAGAGCTTCCATGTCAAAACATTTTGGACCTTCTATCTTCCCCATTTCCTATGGGAAGTTTGGCGTGAACAAAATTCTAGAGCTTTCAATAACTCTATCCATGATTCCAACTATGTTCTTTTTAGATTTATCCACACTACAACTAAAAACCTCTCTATTTCTTAGGGATATGGGTGTTTGGAGTCCCTGAGTGAAGCTCGGTTAGCCAAGTCCCTCTAGGTCCCTTCGTATAATATTTCCCCTCCAATTTCAGTGGTTGATCAATCACTTGTCAAGTGGTCTCCTCCACCTTTGGGATGGATCAAGTACAATTTTGATGGTGCAGCCAAAGGCAACCTGAGGTTGGCTGGTGTAGGTGGTATCTTCAAAGATCATTTAGGGAAGATCTTGTTGGCCTTTGCAAAAAATCTTGGAGTCCAAACCAATTATTTTGCTAAAGCTCAAGCCCTTTTCCAAGGTCTGTCTCTTCTATCCAGCCTAAACTACCCTAACCTTATTATTGAAGGTGACTCCATGAACATTGTTAGAAGCCTTCTAGGCACCCAGTTAGCATCTTGGAATATCTCCAACTTAATATCCGAGGTAAAGTTTTTTTTGAGCTCTTCCACTAATGTCATCATTCAACATGTCTTTAGGGAAGGAAACCAAGATGTTGATGCTCTAGCTAACCTGGGTGTTGCTTTTCCTAACTTTACCATTTGGAATGAAATTTCTCCTCCTCCCTTGGTTGATGGCAATCCCATGCTTGTTTTCTTTTTGTGAACTCTCTTAGGGTTCAGGTTTCTTGAATGAATGCTCAAGGTACGTGGAGCTTGTGGTTCATCATGGAGATTGTCTTTGCAAGCCATATGTGGAGATATTGTAATCGCATCACATTCACTGATTACCACTTGTGGGATTTTTTTCACTTGGTGGATGACACACTGGAGCTAGTTGTTGCCTCCCCTAGACACACAAGTAGATGCCCTTATGGAGGAATACATGTTCTAGTTTAAAATTTTAGCCGAGTCTAAGAACATGTTGGGCGATGAAGGGAATCCTAATATTGATCACGCTGGAAAATAATTGTGTGTTCTCTCTACAGATTTTGGTGGTTTTTTTGGCTATAATATCTTGTGGTTTCCTTTCCATCTCATGTTGCCCCTACGAGGGCTTATTTTTTGGTCTATTGAGGCTTCCTCTTTTACACCTTGTGAGGGCTTCTCTATCTATTTTTTTATCTCTTCTCATTTTTGAAGAAGGTGTCTCCTTTTTGTTTCAGATGTTTGGGAGAACTGTTCCTAACTAGAACTTCTTTGTAAAATGTTATGGTAACCTTTCAAAACCCCTCTTACTAATAAAAAAATCACCTTGACAATATATTGGATTCTTTAGTAAGAAGGAGAATCATATTGGGTTCTTAGGTATGACTTAAGATATTTAATTTTTTCATATTTTATAATTAAATCAAGTAGCAATAGGAGTTTGAGAAGCTTCCTACAACAAATAGAGAATAATTTCAGCTTCTAAGTGTAGATATAATAAAATAGAGAATAGCAAAGAATAGAAGAAGATAAAAGAAAGCAATGGATTGAGAAGCATTTAAAACTTCCTAAGAAATATAGAAGTTAAGAAGATTCAGGCCATATTGACCTTGACATAGGCCTAAGAGGTCAATATACAAGAATAGAAAGAGGCCATCATAGAGAAAAGAAAGAGGCCAACATATATAAAAAGAGAAAGAGGTCTTATAGAGAAAGAGGTCCTATAGAGACAAACAAGCATTAAAGAGTTTCATAGAGATTCAACTCAAGAAGCCAAGAAGGTAAATAAAAGCTCTATATTCTAATATTGTAGAGAGAAGTAGATATAATAGCTATTTGGGTATATCACAAAGGAAAATATAATGAGCATACAACATAGCAAAGAAGTATGTACATTCGGTCAAGCATACAACATAGAAAAAAATGAAGGACGAGCATACAGAGTAGTAGAGGAAAGGAGGTTCATAAGAGCTACGATAATAGGGAAGAGCACATATAAAGAGGAATTTGTTGCTATATTGTTATAGCAATAGCAAGTAGCATAGTATTATAGCAATAACAACTGCAATAGAAAATAGCACAATGTTATAGCAATAACAAGATAAATATGCCATAGCAAATAGAGAAGTATTATAGCAATGAAGATGCCATAATAGTAGTGTCATAAGAGGACAACTAGTACAATGTAAAATCATAACAACATATAATATCATGGAGTAAAGAAAATAAGTTTTTAAGCAAAAGTGTAGAAGTAATATATTTTGCACCTAAGTCTAAGAAGCACCAGAGCAATATTATGGGTGTAGAAACCTGCAAGCATAGAAGCAACTAGCGAGAAACCAACAAAGCGAGGAAGGCAAAGCATTAAAAGCCACAACATATAGCAACAACAAGGAAGAATTACTTAGCATCAAAGTATATCGAGTAGGCAAGTGAATCATTGTCTGAGCTATTGTTTTAGAGTAACATTTTAGATGTTACAATAGAGGAAGTAAAATGCTCCTTAACATTTCTCATTGGGACATGCAATCATCCACATTGATAATAATTATTGCTTGTCACATTTGAAAATAAATCCACTCAAGTAGTGAAGCAAGAACATGAGCGACCAAATCAATGATTAAGTTGCATCACATAAGGAGGTATTATAAGGTTAGAATATTTATTATTATTTAGGGTTTTGGAGTTATAATATTTTTTGACTAAGAATTATAAATGAAGTTTATTTAAGTTTAAACCTAGGAGTTATAAGGTTGTCTACTTCAAAGGAAATTAAATTGATTCATACTATGGATGAAACTATTAGAAATACATTCAATGAAGATAGTAAATAAATAGTGAACAAGTTAAAGATTTATTTTCAAAATTTGGTAGATGATCTTGATAAAAAGAATAAATTAACAAGATTACTGAGTACTCATGAGAGCTCAAAATTAGATCTTGTTACTACTAAATCTCATTCTAGTAGCTTATCCAAAATAGATTCTATCATAGAATCTACAACTACTTAGAATGTCATAGATTATAAATTTTTGCAACTTATTTATAATGATAATAAAGAAAGAGTAGCCTTAGTTGTGCATAAATGGTTATGTTGCTTTATCAAGAAGACAGAAGAACTTGAAGCACTAACAAGGATGGATAAATTGAAGAAGATATATTCAAGTTGCATCTATTGTAATAGAATTGGTCATGAAAAAGGTAATTGCTAGAATCTTTATCCATATAAATATTGTGGAAAAAAATCTCATTCTCTAGCATTTTTTTGGTACAAAGAAAAGTATTGTAGAAGATTTTAAAGGGCACTATTGTTCAGATTAGGCAATATTTTTCAAAAACTTATTTCTAAAGCATCTTCTAACAATAAAGCAAAGTGTTCAATTTTTAAAATACAAGAGGAAAATGATGGATTTTTAAGCCTTAATACTACCACAAATATCTTAGGTTAATATTACAGGATCAAATATAATATAGCCACAATATAATAAGGTCAATATAATGGTAATATTAGAATAAAATGAGAAAATTAATCTATAATAGAAGGCTTATAATATACCAAATAACATTCAATAATATGCAGCAATATGAATGTAAATAGCCTTAATAAACAAGGACTAATTATCTAATACAACTTACAATATTAATTGCTCAAAATTTATGCAATCTTTATTACTCCTCTTTCTCTTACAAATATGATAATGGCTTTCTCTTTTATTTGTATTGTAATTATCATTTCCTTATGAAGTATTTTCTCCATAATATAGCCATAGTAGAGTGACTCTTTAGATACTTTATTGTTCCTTTCAATTTGCCAAGTCTCATGACTCTTGGCTTATCTACTTGACACTCGTATACTTGATGACCACTTGACCCTACAATATATGCACACCTATTCATGTCTCTTGCACTTCTATAACTTGCACACTTTAATCTAAGACACTTGTACACATTTTTACATTATATATTGTTCTCATACATACAAGACATTTGTGCATATAGACTCAACTTACACTTGCACTCTAACTCACATGACACTTTTTCATTTCTTGCACATTACAACTTTACATGACAATTGTGCATTTCTTTCACATTCACACTTACATAATTTTATGGAGAGCCAAGCTTTGCTCAAAACCAATTCTCATTCAAAAACTTGGAAAGATTACATCACAAACCCTAATTATGTGGCTATATAGCCAAAAAACCCTAAAACTAAAAATGAGTCATATGGGGCCCAAAATTGGGGTGCGCATCCCTCTTACAATAGACAATCCAAAAATAAAGTTTCAAGTCCTAACTCTAAATACATTAGGATATATTAACCTTCGAACAACTCAAAAAGTATAAAAAACTAGGTCAGTAATTTTAAAACCTAATTTTGGGGCACTAGATGATGGAATTTGGCCACAAAAACTGGATTTTTTTGCAAATAGGACTCCAAGAAGTCATATTTTTTTAGAACTCTCCCAACTGGCTCCCTGTCAAATTTCACATCAATCGGAGCTACGGTTGAGAAGTTATGGCCCCGACAAAATGCACTAAAATTTAGGAAAAATAAAATTTCCCAAATTTCGTTGGATGCTCTTGCATCAGACACCCAGGGTGGATTGAGAAGTGACCTTCACTTTTGTACTGTTAGAGGAAAACCCAGGCAGTCAACCTCTATTTTTGACAACCAAGTTGCATCTTCTACAGGTCTGCCCTTCCATTTGACCAAATATTCAGAATACTACCTGTTCTTGGTACTTCTGCCTTCTCGAGTTTCTAGTATTTCCTCTATCTCATCTGTGGATAGAGTAGGCACTGGAATACTCCACAAATATGTACTTTGTGTCTCACTACTACCTCCTTCATGGTATTCTACCAAGTCTAAAATATTAAAAACGGGTGATATATTCAGCTCACTTGGCAGTTCCACTTCATAGGCATTTCCTGAATCTCTTTTACCTATGATTCTACATGGTCCAAACCTCTTCATCTTCAGCTTGTAGGTTTTTCTAGGAAACATTTCCTTTCTCAAGTGAACCATGACCTCATCTCCCACTTGGAACTCCTTAAAATGCCTCTTCTAATCTATTTTGGCCTTGTACTGAGTATTCATATTACTAATATGTTATTGTACCTCTTCATGTAAACTCTTTATGTGCTCTACAAAATCTTCAGCCTCAGCACTGCTCCTTTCTCCTTTATACATCATTCTCAACTCATAAGGATTCCTTGGGTTGTTCCCATACACAATCTAGAATGGTGATTTACCAGTACTTTTGTTGATAGAATTGTTGTAAGCAAATTCTGCCTGTGGCAAAATCAAATCCCATCCCTTGGGTTTATCTCCTACCAGGCATCTTAGAATATTACCCAAACTTTGTTCACCACCTCTGTTTGTCCATCAATCTATGGGTGGTATGCAAAACTGAACTTCAAATTCATTTTCAACTTCTTCCATAAAGTCCTCCAGAAATAACCCATAAATTTGGTATCTCTGTCAGATACTATACTCTTGGGTAGACCATGAAGGCATACCACCTCCTTAAAAAACAAGCCTATAACATGAACTGCATCACTCATTTTTTGACATGGAATAAAATGAGCCATCTTCAAAAACCTGTCAACCACAACAAAAATGGAGTCATTCCCTTGTTGTGTCCTTGGTAAGCCAAGAACAAAATCCATACTGATGTCCTCCCATTGTCTCTCTAGTACAGGTAATGGCTGATACAATCCTATATTTTGTCTCACTCCCTTAGCCATCTAACACACTCTGCAACCCTGCACAAATTTCTTCACATCCTGCTGCAACTATGGCCAATGGTAGTTTTCACTAACAAGGGCAATGGTCTTATCTCAACCAAAATGTCTATCTAGTCATCCACTATGCTTCTCCTTTATCAGATTCTCCCTCATTGGAATTCTAGGAATGCACAATTGTTTCCTTTTGAATAGCATCCCATCTTGGATTATAAAATCCAACCACTTAGTTCTATCCAAAGTAGTAGGAGACAAACATGCCTTCCAAGCCTCTGCAAAATCCGGATCCTCTGGATACAAACTCTTGAGTTCTTCAAACCCAACGACTTCCACTTTCATCTCTATCAAAAAATTTTGCCTTCTACTCAAGGCATCTGCAACTCTATTAGACTTCCCACTCCTATGCTTCAAACAAAGGTATAACTCTTAGGAATTCAACCCACTTCAAATGTCTCGATTCGTTTTCCTTGACTATTAATATCTGCAAAGCTTGATGATCAATATAAAATAAACTCTTTTGCTAACAAATAGTGTCTCCATTTCTTAAGAGCCGAACTATAGCATAAAATTCCCGTCATAAACAAGTATTTCTTCCTAGCATCATTTAACTTCTCACTAAAATATGCAACAAGTTTACCTTCTTGACTCAACACACTCAATGGCACTACCACTAGCATCACAATCAACATGAAATACTTTTTAAAATCGGAAGTACCAAAATGGGTTGTTCTATCACCTTCTTTTCAAAATCTCAAAACTTGCACTTGCCTTTGCATCCACTTAAACTCCTTATCCCCTCTCATGGTTTATCGGGTGCACAAATACGCTAAAGTTTCTAATGAACTTTCAGAGAAACTTGCGGACCATGGAATGATCTTACCTCCGTTATGTTCCTTGGAGTAGGCAACTCAATGTTAGCCTTCACCTTCTCTGGATCCATTTTGAGACCCTCATTTGAGATGACAAATCCCAGGTACACCAACTCCTTCTTCAAACTGCACTTCTTCAAATTAATCAACAATCTCCTCCCTATTTTCAAAAACTATCTGAACTTGCATCAAATGCTCTTCCAATTTCTTACTAAAAATTAGAATATCATCCAGATAAACAATAATAAACTTCTCTAGGAATTCTCTCAACACCTCATTCATTAGCCTCATGAATGTACTACGTGCATTGGTTAACCCAAATGGCATAACCAACCACTCATACAAACCCTCTTTGGTTTTGAAGGTTGTCTTCCACTTATCACCCTCTCTGATGTGAATCTGATGATACCCACTCTTTAAATCAATCTTTGTGAAGTATTTAGCTCCACTCAAATAGTCCATTATGTCATCCATTCTAGGTAATGGAAATCTATACTTAATGGTAATCTTATTTATGGCTCTAGAATTAGTACACATTCTCCATTCACCATCCTTATTCAGTGCTAGTCGTAGGTCGCACAAGGACTCAAACTCTCTCTAATCAACCCCTTCCTCAACAACTCTTGAACCTGTTTTTTCAACTCTTCACTCTCCACGGGAGACATTCTATGGGTTGCCTTATTGGGTAAACTAGCTCCTGGAATCAAATCAATTTGATGGCTAATCTTTCTCACTGGTGGCAAACCCTCAAGCACATTATCTGACACAATATTAGGAAACTCTTCTAACAGAATTTCAACCTCTATTGGAATATCCATACATTGTTCCTTCTTACCAGTAGAAATTAATGCATAACACATAGAATCCCTCTTCAGGCCATCCAAAATTTTTCTACCATCTACAAAAGTTCTAGAACTAGCATACCTTTTCATCCACTTCCTTAAATGGCTTCAACTTTTGACGCACTCCATATTTCGTCAGAGAGTAATAATTTGCATGCCCATCATGCACCGCACATCTGTCAAATTTCCATGGCCTCCCCAACAACAAATGGCAAGCATCCATAGGCAAAACATCACACAGAACCTCATCTTGATAATTTCCAATATGAAATTAATTAAAAACTACTCACTGACTAATGCTCTATGATCTTTCTGCAACCACGCAATCTGATATGGATGTGGATGCTTCCTCTTCTCCAATTTCAACTTAGCAACCATTTCTCTTGAAACTAAATTATCTGTGCTACCATTATCTATGATAACATTACACCTTACCCACATTTGCATCTTGTGCAAAATAAGCTCTTCCTCTGATCCACATATTTCCCTCCCTTCATCAATGCTCTTCTTGTCATCAACACTTCTCCTCCTTCTGCTTCTTCAGATTGTTCTAATTCAGCACCTTCATCTACTATAGCAGCTCGGGCATGACCCTTAGGTCTCTTATTCATCCTCTCTTGGTTTTGGGGACACTCATATACCCGATGTCCCTCTTCCCCACAATGGAGATAGGTTCCACAAAATCCTCCTCTTCCATACCCACGTCCTGATCTACCTCTTCCTCTTTGGTAACCATTATTCTGATTATGGGGGCAGTAGGTATTCTCCTCTTTCTGATCCTGGTCATTACTTTTTCACCAGTCCTCTTCTGATCTTCATATTTTCCTCCACTGGTTCTTCCACCAATTCTTCCACCATGATCTCTTCCTCTTTGTTTGCTTTCAAATCTTCTGTTCAGCTTCTCTTCAACCTTCAAGGCAAACTGATATGCATCCTCAATGATGGTCATCCTAACCAAACTGAGTTCTTCTTGGATATTCATTCTTAACCCATTTATGTAACGAGCTACTTTCTCCTTATTAGCCTTTGAATGGCTAGTCTTGATTGAGATCTTGTAAAACTCCTCTGTATATTCTTTGACAGATTTGCTTGACTGTCTCAAACTTCACATTTTCCTCAATAGATCCAATTCGTAATCTTCAAGAATAAACTGCCTCTTCAACTTCTCTACCATTCGATCCCATCTGGTTATCTTTTCATTTCCTCTTCTATTTATTTCTAGCTGCACTTCTTTCCACCAAATGCTAGCATGGCCTTTCAACTTCATTTTTGCAAACTTGTTCCGATCTGGATCTACAACCTCCTCATCTCAAAATACTCCTCCATATCATTGATCTAATCAATCAACTCCTCTGGATTGAGATTCCTAGAATACGTGGAGACATCAAACTTTGGCCTCTTCCTGATCTGAGATATGGCCGTAAATAATCTAGCTTCTCGGATCCATTGCTTCTTCTTCATCCGATGGATCATCAACCTCCCAAGATTCATCTTACTTGGTCTTCTCTCCTTGGCTTAACCCCTCTTCGCAACTCCTCTTGCAGGGCTTGCACTTGCCTTTGTAAAGCTCTGAAATCTCCTTCAGCTACCACATTTCTCCCACCACCACGGTTTCTTCGTGGAGGCATTCTTCCTCACTCTCTTCTCACAACCCTTCCATAGATCCTGGTGCAAACTACCTCACTTTCGACGATCTGCTCACACACTCAAGAACCCTAAGCTTTGATACCACTTTATGGAGAGCCAAGCTTTGCTCAAACCAATTCTCATTCAAAAACTTGGAAAGATTACATCACAAACCCTAATTCTATGGCTATATAGCCAAAAAACCCTAAAACTAAAAATGAGTTATATGGGTCCTAAAATTGGGGTGTACATCCCTCTTAAAATAGACAAGCCAAAAATAAAGTTTCAAGTCCTAACTCTAAATACATTAGGAGATATTAACCTCCAAACAACTCAAAAAGCATAAAAAACTAGGTTAGTAATTTTAAAACCTAATTTCGGGGCACTAGATGATGGAATTTGGCCCTAAAAACTGGATTTTTTTTGCAAATAGGACTCTAGGGAGTCTTATTTGTTTATAACTCTCCCAACTAGCTCCCTGTCAAATTTCACGTCAATCGGAGCTACGGTTGAGAAGTTATGGCCCCGACAAAATGCACTAAAATTTAGGAAAATAAAATTTCCCAAATTTCGTTGGATGCTCCTGCATCATAATTGGGAAATATAACTCACTCTAAAATGACTCAAATCTAATTTATTATTTACATATGTACCATGAAGGTACCATGGGGATACATTAGTATGTACCAAATAATGTAATATACTCCAATAGCCCCTCTTTATTATATTATTTGGTTATTGAAGACTTTAGTCTTCAATCATGGTCTTCATATTCATGTTCATTCTTCAAGTGACCTTGCAATGCATGTGATCTTCTACTTGAGCTCCATCAGGTTCATCTTCAGTTTCTTTAGATTCAACTTCATGTTCTTAAATATTTGTAGGTTCAAGATTATAAACTTCTTGAACTCTCTCATTGTCATTATATTCTCGCATAAGAATCTTTCCTTTGCCTTTACACTTAGATTGACTATGAAATCTACCTTATTTGTAAGAAAAATTTGGACCATATTTGATCCATTTTTCTTTTCCTTGTTTTTTGAATGTTTTTTCTTGTATTTTATAAATTGTGTGCTTGGATCAATTGTTAGAAGATGCTTCATAAACAAGTATATGAAAAAAATAGTCTAATCTAAACAATAATGCTCTTTCAAATCTTCTACAATATTTCTCCTTGTACCAACAAAAAATAGAAGAATGATATTTTCTTCCACAATATTTACATGGATGAAAACTCCAACAATTTGCTTTTTCATGACCAATTCTATTACAATAAATGCATCTTGAACATATTTTTATTGCTTTATTCATCCTTTCTAGAGTTTCAAGTTCATATGTCTTCTTGGTAAAATAACATAACCTTTTATGTACTTCCAAAGCTACTCTTGTCTTATTTTCCATATAGATAAGTTGAAGATGATGATAATCTTCAATGGTTTTAATAGTTTTTGATTTTGTAGTAACAAGACTCAATGTTGGATCCTTATAAATATTTAATGATTTTTTTTTATCAAGATCATCTATCATCTTTTGAAAATAAAACTTTAACTTGTTCATTATTTCTTCACTATCCTCCTTGATTGCAATTTTAATAATTTCTTCCACGATATGAAACTTTTGAAGTAGACAACCTTATATCTCCCTAGGTTTAAATAATTCAAAGTTCATAATTTAATTCCTATGAAGTAGTAAACCTTGTCTCCCTAGTTTTAGAAACTAATATGTAATTTTACAAATTTATGTTTTCCTAAATTTTGGTGTTGAAAACCTTTTATCTTCAACAAATTTATATTTGCACAAAACTCAAAAAACTTTTCAATTTATAAATTTCTCAAATAACAAATTAAATATTCTTCAAAACTTCAAACTTAAAAACTTTTAACAATCAAATAAACTAGTTGAAGTCCTTATCACTCCAACCTGATAAAGTACTTTAAAAACTTTAAAGAAACTTAATCAACTTTGCTTATCACTACAAATAACAACTATAAAAAACTTCAAAACTTTAAATAAAAACTTCTCTCTTAATTTTCAAATTTAAACTTTAAATTAACTTTATCTCTTCTATTTTTCAAAATTAACCTTATCTCTCTTAGTTTCCAAAATTAAACATCAAATATATTAAAACCCTAAATTATTCCAACCAACCTTCTTTTTGTTGTGCACCTATGAATTGGTCACTCCACTTCAAGTGTCTTATGTGCTTACTTCTAACTTGTTCTCGCTTCCTTTCAAACTACTCAAATATTGTTCACAAACTTACACTTGTAAGTAAACATGCAAGTGAAGTCTTGTTGTTACACCTATGTTATAACACTTCTTCCTCAGGCATGTAACCTCCCCTCAAATGGTATTGTCTAAACTTTTCTTTCCTTCCACGTTACTACTTAGATTCTAAAATGCAATTTTAATGCTTAGGCGTTACATCAACTTTATTGGTCAACATTTGCTCACCTACCAACTAGGTGCATTTGTAACACTCTGCCTATAGCCTTCCAACATAGTGCTCCAACATATTGATTTTCCTTGGCTTCAATGTTATGACTTCTATTCAATGCTTTAGTTTCTCTTTGCATCAACATTTTAGCTTTAGCTCTTCAGCGCTTTGGCTTCTCTCTGCATCAACATTCTAGTTTTATCACTTTGGCTTCAACTCTACAATAATGTTCTACTTCGGCTCTTCAATGCTTCAACTTTGGATCTACAACAATATTTCAATTTTGGATCTTCAATGCTTCAACTTTGATGCTTCTAGTGAATTCTTTTGATTGGTTTTTTTATTGTAGATCTTGGATATAATCAATGTTTGATAACTCTATAAAACTTATTCTCTTTGCTTAGCTTAACATCTTGTTGCTTTGCATGTAACATTGTTGCTTTGCTCTAAGACTTTATCTCTTACTCCTTTGTTTTGCGCTAATATCTAAAAATGTCTCTTCTATAGTAAACATATTTGCTTTCCTTTTATTCAAAATAGGCTACCTTATTCTTTCAACATGACCCTTAAAATATCTTCTATATTTAGCCTCTATGTACTATGTTTTCTGAATATATCTCAAACCTCTTATTTTCTATGAATATGTCTTAAGATCTCCTATATACTAAATATATCTTAGGCCTCTTTTTTGTTATTCTCTGAATATGTCTTGGCCATTTCTTTTCATTGTATGTTTGCTTACAGACCTCTATCTATTAGACCTTAAGCCTCTTAAATTATTCTTTGTATTCAAGCCTATTTTTCTACTCTATAAAGGGCTTCTCTTTTTATGTATAAGGGCCTATTTTATTTCCACTTATAAGGGCCTCAATTCTCTATATGGACCTCTTTCTTTGAAAGGTATCTATTCTTCAATTTTCTCCTCTATGTCAATATTTGAATCTTTTTAAAAACTTACAGTTCTTATCCATTGTATATCCAATGCTTGAAGAATAAGTAAGCTAGGCGCTTCTTTATCCTTCTTCAAAAATGATATTGATATAGAAACTGAACGTGAAGCTGGCATATTATTCCAATGCATAGAATATATAGGAAATACAAAGAATATCACGTGGTTAAGTGGTTGTAACAATTGCCAAACATGGCCAACCACTTAACTAACAGATAACAAATCTGCTAACTATGGATGTCAACTAACTGCTAGAGGACAAATGACAACATGGGTGTCAACTAACAACTAACTAAACATCTAACAACATAACAACTTATTTCTTATGTGGGCATACTATGCCTCACGTGCATACAAAGTGCAAAAATAAGAAATAATAATAAATAATGAAATATTAACTTAGGATTAAGTGGATAAGCCTAAGTATACTCAACACTCCTCCTAACCATATAAGCATTGGACCCCAATGCTCTCGACAAATATAGAAATTCATGGGCCATCTAATGGTGAGGAATATAGCGAGCCATGTGTAGAAAGTTATTGCGACAAGTGACAAGGTATGAAGTGGAAGAACCATGTCTAGTGTGATGAGTCTTCATCTCTAAAACTCTATCTGAAATGAGTGGAAGCTGAATATCAGGTGCCAGTGCTATTGTAGGGCTGAAAATAGGATCAGGTACCAAAAGAGGATCCTAAAATGGTATCTCTAAAAAGTGGTGCTTATCCAAAGGAACCCAAACTCTGTCTCCAACCTGTTGTGATTGAGGATTGTGATGCTTATGCACCATTCTCTACTATTCCTATGGAGTCTCCTAAAAGTCCTATGGTATCTTTCCTAGAAGTCTTTTTGGGTGCTTAATGAATGAAGTAACCTTATATTGCTCCTCCATCTGTGTAATGGTGGGAGTGGGCAAATCCAAAGGCAATTACTGTAGAACAAGTGATTGTGTAGCTAGAGGTGTACTCGAAATAATACCAATGTAGTGAATGACATCTTTCTCATGAGGGAGAATGATGGGTTCCTTAACCACTTGCTCCTATGATTTTTTATTATGTGGCATTGAAACTTCTTCATTTTCTTGTCCCTTTTATGGTTCTTGTTCATCATTTTGTGTGGAACTTATGCAAGTAGGAGCCAATATGAGTGCTTGACTTAGTGGCTTCCTTACTTGCCTATAACTTAACATCAAATTGGATGTAGGTATAGTGTTTTGTATCAAGTAGGTTTTATCATGCAACATCAATGTGTATGTGTTCTTTTTAGCATGATAAATAACATTCCTATCGAATTGATAGGGTTTACTTGGCACTAGCCCACAACAATCCATCTATGTGACATCACATCTTACTTTATCCGCAAACTTGTCACCAAAAGTAAAATTCAAGGTGCAAGTGTGGGTGATGTTAGATGTGGAGTCCACATCTTTCCACCCAAGTGCATATGGTTGATGATGTGGCTTGATGGAGAGTTTCAACTTCTCCACAATGAAATTCACAATGAGGTTCTTTTACGATCTGTTATCTATGATACAATCAATATAGAAATCATGTGTAAGTTGGGCTCTAGTGACAAACAAATGGTCACTTTCCCCTTAAGCAAATACATTTGACATAAGGGTAACTTTGTTTAGTTTACCCTTAAAAGTAGGATACTCTTCTTTTGTCCCTATAGCCACAATGGGACCATCATGTAGCTCCTCATGTGTAGGTTGTACAAATAGGTATTTCTTCTTCTTTAAATTTTTCAAAAGTAAAGCATTTGGATTTTACATGACTATGCTTTTTACAAAATTCACAATACATTGAAGAAGAAGGATCTTTAGCATAAAAATAAGAAGAATGTGCTTTAGGAGAAATGGGAGGAGAAGAAGAATGAGGAGAATAATAAGAATTGTTCTTCACCTTATGTTGATGTTGATTCCCACCTCTAGAAGAGCTCTCTTGTGATGAACGAGATTTGTGATATGCACCAGCTTTCTCCTCTACAAGAATGGAATGGTTGAATGCCACATCCAAGGTGATCTTGCAAACCACGAGTGAATTTGTTAATCAAATCCTCTTCTGGATCTTTCACACCAAGAAGTACTCTTAGCCTATTAAATTGGAAAATGTAGTCAAAAATAGGCATACTATAGGCTTGCCTCAATCTAAACCACTTGGTAGTGAGGTCACTTTGGTAGTTTGATGGAAAGAATGTATTTTTTAGAATTTGAATTAATTCTTTCCAAGTCATTGTGTCATTATGAATTTGTATTTATACAATTAATACTTGCTAGGCTTGTAAGTTTGACTGTAGCAAATGCAACCTATTCATCCTCAAGAATTTTAGCATAAGCAAACCAAGTTTGCATGTCCAAAATCCATGTAGACAATACATCTGGATCCCTAGATCCATCATACAATTTGACCTTACATTTGGCTTTTTTTTTTGATTGGTAGAAAGGGTGTTGAAAGGTCCCTGAACCTTGTACAAGAGAAATTACATGAATTCCAGATCGACCGAGGTGGTCCAAGAAATAAAGATCAAAGAGCGAGCAAACCTCCACACGAGGAAAGGTGTCGCGAAATCGCGACCAAATTGGTGATGTCGTGAAATCGTGACAAGTTGCACCGTTGCTGCCAAGAGAAGAAAGGATGTCGCGAAATCGTGACAAGAAGCGCCATCGGAGCCGAAGGAGGGAAGAAGTCGCGATATCACGACATGTTGCAAGGTTGCTGCCAGAAGAGAGGAAGTGTCGCGATATCGCGACGTGTTGCTAGGTTGGAGCCGAAAGAGAAGAAGAGTCACGAAATCGTGACATGAAGGAAAACCGCGATCGGACAGAAAAGGTGTCGCGAAATCGTGACAAGAAGTAAGACCGCTGTCGAAGAGAAGAGGTGTCGCGAAATCGCGACAAGAAGGAAGACCGCAGCTGAAGAGAAAAAGTGTCACGATATCGCGACAATTATGGAAGACCGCTGCCAAAGAGAAAGGGTGTCGCGAAATCGTGACAAGATGGAAGACCACTGTCGAAGAGAAAAAGTGTCGCGATATCGCGACATTATGGAAGACCACTGCCAAAGAGAAAAGGTGTCGCGATATCGCGACAAGATGGAAGACCGCAGCCGAAGAGAAAAAGTGTCGCGATATCGCGACAAGATGGAAGACCGCTGCCAAAGAGAAAAAGTGTCGCGATATCGCGACAATATGGAAGACCGCAGCCGAGGAGAAAAGGTGTCGCGATATCGCGACATGATGCAAGGAAGAGAAAAAGTGTCGCGATATCGCGACAAGATGGAAGACCGCTGCCAAGGAGAAAAAGTGTCGCGATATCGCGACAAAATGGAAGACCGCAGCCGAAGAGAAAAAATGTCGCGAAATCGCGACATGATGCAAGAAAGCGCCTGAAGAGAAAAAGTGTCGCGATATCGCGACATGTTGCAAAAATGCACCCGAAGAGAAAAAGTGTCGCGATATCGCGACATGTTGCAAAAACGCACCCGAAGAGAAAAGGTGTCGCGATATCGCGACATGTTGCAAAATCACGGCCGAAGAGAAAAGGTGTCGCGATATCGCGACATGTTGTAAAACCGCAGCCGGAGAGAAAAAGTGTCGCGATATCGCGACAAGTTGAAAGACCACTTTCGAAGGAGAAAAAAGTGTCGCGATATCGCGACAAGTAGCAACCTCGCGGCCAGAGGAAAAAGGGATGTCGCGATATCGCGACATGCTGAAATTTCATGGCCAACGGTGAAAAGTGTCGCGATATCGTGACAAGTTGCCAAAATGCAGCCGAAGGGGGAGAAGAAGGAAGAAAGGACGCGAAAACTCGACCAGTTCCAAGAGCAAACAAACCCGGTCCCCTGTTAACCACTCACATTGTGCAGACATTGGAACTTGTAGAAGCGTCCCTTAGGCCAATGGGAAAGGAGTCTCTCCAAACATGAATGTCCATTTCGCCAACTCCCTTGTTAGCAAGCCAGTCCGCAGCTTTGTTGCCTTCCCGGTACTGATGCTTAATGACTAGTTCTGGGTAAATGCCAATTAGTGCCTTGCATTCTTGGAAGATCGAAACAAGGGCCCAGGGAGGCACAGAAGTCCCATTGAGCCAGTTGATGCAGTGCAGTGAGTCTCCTTCTATGATAAGTTTATTGATGGTCAAGCCTTCCAAGAGAATCAAGCTTTGGAGCAGAGCCCGAGCCTCTGCCATATTGTTAGATTGAATTCCCAGGTTCTGAGCAAAGGCCAAAATAATTTCTCCTCTGTGATTTCTGAGAATTCCTCCTCCGCTAGCCGCTCCTGGGTTGCCTTTGGCCGCACCATCGAAATTAAGCTTGTGCCACCCAGTAGGAGGTAAGACCCACTTGATGACAGACTCATCAACAGAAGTACGGGGTGTGGCAGAGAAATTGGAAAGATTGAAAAGTTTTGTTAGGTCCGATTCAAGGCCAAGCAGAGGGGGTTTGGAAGACGAGACAAGAGAGGCATTCTCCGCAGCAAGGGCCAAGATTTTGGCAACAACAATCTTCATATCAGTGGCTTGGTTTTTGAAAATTTTGGCATTTCTCTCAAGCCAAATCTGCCACAGGAAGATGTGAAGGCAAGCTTGCCACATGAATTTAAGTTGATTGTTCTTGAAAGGTCGGGGCCATTGTTGAAAAAGGAGGGGAATGGAATGAGGGAGGGCTACGGAGATGACGAAGGTGTTAAGAACCTGGTTGAGCACTGCAAGAGAGAAGGGACATTCCAGAAAAACATGCGAAGTTGACTCACAGGCATTTTTACACAGGATGCACCAATTGGGGATGAGTAACCCTCTGATTATCAAGTTGTCAGTGGTGAGGATTCTATTTTGGATGGCCAACCAACAGAAGAATTTGACCTTGGGAATGATCTTGGGAACCCAGACCTGATTAGATAAGTC
The DNA here is from genome assembly GCA_028583015.1 of Wollemia nobilis. Classification (NCBI taxonomy): domain Eukaryota; kingdom Viridiplantae; phylum Streptophyta; class Pinopsida; order Araucariales; family Araucariaceae; genus Wollemia; species Wollemia nobilis. The sequence continues at coordinate 93,610 of JAQPPZ010014807.1, forward strand.
CCGACCATCATTGGGAGTTTCTTGACTGTAGTAAGCTGATTTAACAGTGAAATTCCCTGAATCTTCAAGGTTCCAGACCATGGAATCATCTTTGTGAGAGCTGGGGATGATGCAAGTCCTCAGCAAGTTTTGTAACCGCTTGAGCACCTCTGTGATATGCCTAGGCCCATTAAGAGCCAGGTGTTTCCATTCAGGTCTTGTAATACCTGGGTTAATGAAATGACACACCTTATCTCCAAAGGTGGCTTCGGTAACCGTCTTGAGCACTACAAGATGAGGATCTTGGCTGAGAGGTTTGTCACGGATCCATGGGTCATCCCAAAAATGAATGGTCATTCCAGTTCCAAGACACCACCTTAAGCCTTCCATGATGATCTTCCTTGTTTTGGTGATGCCATTCCAGAAATGAGATCCGCTAGGAAGGTTGTGCTCTCCAAGAAAGGGAACCTGATGGAGGTACTTAGCTTTGATGATGTCAATCCAAGTGACATTTTCATTGGTGGTAAGTCTCCAGGACTGCTTGGCAATGAGGGCCATGTTCATCCGCTTGATGTCCCTGAATCCGAGTCCTCCATCCTTTTTCTTGGAACAAACCCTATCCCAGGCAACAAGGGAAAATTTGTTCTTGTTTTCGTTTCCCGCCCAAAGGAATCTGCGTTGAATTTGCTCAATTCTTTGGTAGATGGAAGCTGGAGCTTTGAAGATAGATAAGAAAAAAATAGGAATACTTTGCAGGCAAGCCTGGACTAGAGTGGCTTTGGCTGCCTGACTGAGCATTGAACTTTTCCAACCTGCAAGTTTCTTGTTGAGGCGATCTAAAACAGGGTTCCACATAGCCGAGACCGATTTGCCGTGGAAAAGCGGTAATCCAAGATAAGTAGTTGGAAGGCTCCCAATGATACACCCAAGGATCTCAGCAATCCTGTTTTTCCTGTGGATGGGAGTATTGAGAAAGTATAGCTTGCTTTTGCGGTAATTGACTTTCTGGCCAGCCGCCTCTTCATAAGAATCAAGAATGTTCTTAATGATTTTTGCTTCGGGAACAGAAGCATGAGAGGATAGAATAGTATCATCCACAAACTGTTGATGGGAAATGGCATTGGTTGTTGAGGCTGGTTTGATCCCGGAGACGAGTCCACTATTGCAAGCAGCAGTAAGGGTTCTTCCAAGGGTTTCGGCCAAAATGATGAAGAGGAAGGGTGACAGAGGGTCCCCTTGACGGATGCCTTTGGAACTTTGGAAGAAGCCAGCGGGAGAACCATTGATAAGAACAGAGAACCAAGTAGTAGAGATACATTCACGAACCATCTTGATCCATTCTTTGTGAAACCCAAACTTCTCTAGGACCTCGAACAGGAATTTCTAGGAAACCCGATCAAAAGCCTTGTTCATGTCAAGCTTAAGGAACATACTGGGTTTTTTATTTTTTGATGCCGAATGGGCCAATTCATGGACGGTTATCACTCCATCAGCAATGAATCTGCCTTTGACCGAGCTCCCTTGGCACTGGTCGATGATGGAGGGAAGGATGTCTCTCAGCCTGTTTGCCATAACTTTGGTGATAAGTTTGTAGATGACACTACAGAGACTAATAGGTCTGAAGTCGGAGAGAGAAGCACGATCATTGGACTTGGGAATTAAAACAATGAAGGTGGAATTGGCTTCTCTCGGCATCTTTTTGGCTCTCTGGAAGAATTTAACCGCAGCAACAACATCAGGGCCCACAATGTCCCAAAAGTGTTGAAAAAATTGGGGTGGGAAGCCATCGGGTCCAGGGGCCTTATCAGGTTCCATTGCAAACAGAGCTTCTTTGATCTCCTCTTCAGTGAAGAATTGGAGCAATTTCCCATTATCATCGTTAGACACCAACTTTGGTATGTTCTGAAGCAGAGAACTTGTTGTGCGGGGGTGGCAGTCAACACTTGGACCTAAGATTTCCTGGAAGTGGCGCACAGCTTCCTGTCTGATAGCATGGATGTCAGAGACAATGGTTCCATCAGCCTTGGTCAACTCAGAGATTTTATTTGAGCCTCTGTGGCGCATGGTGGAAGCATGGAAAAACTTCGTGTTGGTGTCTCCTTCTTTGAGCCAGAGGCTTCTAGATTTTTGCCTCCAGTAGGACTCTTCCTTAGCCAAGGTATTGTGAAAGTTTGAAAGGAGGTTTTTTTCTTCCATGAAAGTTTTGACCCTCTGATCCCCTCCCTGAATCAGATTTTCCACCCTTTTGAGCTCATCCATCAGATGCTTTTTTTCGGTAAAGAGGTTGCCAAAAACCTCCCTGTTCCAGCATTTCAGCTTGAGCTTGACCGCTTTGAGTTTGAGGAACAGATTCGTGAGAGGGTTTGGACAAAGGTTTTGCTGCCACCATTGTCGAATACACCGACCTAAATCTGGATGGGTGAGCCACATATTTTCAAACCTGAAAGGGGTTTTGAAGATTTTCTGGGGGCGGGAACAATCCAGAATTAAGGGGTTATGATCGGATCCAATTTTTGGGTGGCTATGAAGCCTGGCATCGCCAAAAATAGGAATGAGTTCTTTGGATAAAAGAAATCTGTCAAGCCAAATTTGGATGTGATGAATGCCCACCCGTCTGTTGCTCCATGTGTAGTTGGATCCTTGGAGCGGCAAGTCCATTAGCTCGTTGAGGTTGACAAAATCGCTGAAATCTTCAATGCGATTGCTAGTGATCGGGTTGCCTCCTTGCTTGTCAAACAGGTGAAGGGGAGTATTGAAATCGCCACAGAGCATCCATGGAAAGTCAGGAAAGTTATTGCGCATTGCGAAAATGTTATCCCACAGCAATCTTCTGTTGACAGGGTTGTTTGGTCCATAAACATTGGTGGCAATCCATTGGAGGTTAGTGACTTTATTAGTGAACAAAATGTTGATGGTTCTATCAGATACTGAAAGAACTCTCCCCTCAATAGTTGTCGGATCCCACAAACAAAGGAGACCCCCAGATGCCCCTGAGGAGGGACAAAAGGCAAAATTGTTGTTTTCCTAGATTAGCTTGCAAACTTGAGTTCTTGCTATTCTCGTCCGATTTGGATTCTTGAAGAAACATGATATTTGGTTTTAGGTTTTTCCTTACTGATTTGATAGTCCTCTGTTTAGCAGTTTCGTTGAGGCCTCTGACATTCCAAGAGATGAACTTCATCGAGTTGACTTGGGGTTTGCTTTGCGACCTCTGCCTCTCCCTTGAGACGGAGTAAGTTTAGGTCTAACTTCATCCAAGTCTTGGTGGGTGGGTTGTTCAGAAATAGGGCCCAAGGAGGTAGGCACAGAGCCATCAGCCATTTCGATCTCAGTTGCTTTGGCAAGCTTTTCTGCATTGGACGGTCTTCCCCTTCTCTGTTCTTTGTTGACGTCAGCTTTGGGTGCGGGAATGGGAGATTTCAGCGGGTTGGATGTTTGGAGAATGTCGGTAGTGTCAGTCCCAGGGGCAGGCCGGTGGGGGGATGGAGAGCGGGGAGAATGGCACAGGGCAACAGACTCGGGGGAGAGGGAAAGAGGACGGTTCCGAGTCGGGGGAAGGGGTGGGAAGGGAAGAGGAAGGTGAGAGGGACCAGAATCGGTGGGTGAGTTTGGGAAGGTCATTGCAGCCTTACCTTTGGACAAGGGAGACTGAATCACAGTGGGTGTGGATGAGACGTTTGGATCTATGTGAAGGTCATCGGAGATGTCCTCTCTAGTATGAAGATTATTTAAGGGAGAAAATTGATTAGAACGAGAAGGCAGAGCACTTACATTGTTGGGTTTGCCATGATTTGAAGCAGAGGTTTTAGGAGGGCCTGTAGATCGGCCACGACCCCGACCAGAAGCCTTTTTTTGGGTGTTGGGGATCTGGGAATCCTTCTTTCGGCCCGAATCACTGGGGATATCTTTTTTTTGGGAAGGGCATTGAGAAGCCAGGTGGCCCTGAGTGTTGCACTCCAAACAAAAAGCGGGCTTGTTCTCGTACTCAACTCCTTGACGTCTTCTGTAGCTCCCGTAGTTGATGCCGATGCAGGTAGGCAAAGCCGAATCCAGATTAGCCATGACGCAGACACGAGCATAGGTCATTCTGGTTCTGGCTCGGGTAGCAGGGTCGATGGCGACTAAATCTCCAATCGGTTGAGTGATGCCTTTGAGTGCATCGTTGTAGAAGAACTATGGGGGAAGCCCATGGAGTTTGATCCAAATCGGAGCGATGTTGATAGACTGGGTTTCAGGGTCAAAGTCTTCCCCCCATCTCCATAAAAATAGGCTACGACGATCGAAAAACCAAGGTCCTCCAGTAAGAATGCGGTGGGTGTCGAGGGCATTGTTTAGCCTTATCATGAAAAACCCCCTAGGAAAGGCCACTAACTCCAAGCTGCCCGAAAGCCACCATTTGGAAAGAGCCCACTCTCGGATAGTTTCCATATCGAGTCCGGCATCGACAAATTTCCCAACCAGAGAGAGGGACTCTTGGAAGATTAGTGGCTCCATAACCTCACTTGGGAAAGAGACTTCGAGTGCCCGTAACAGAGAAGGGCAAAGGAGTTTGGAAAGAAAACGCTCCTATCGAAGACCTAACTTTATCCGCAAAGGACAAAGACCAAGGTCATGTTTTGGAAGGAGAGGAGGGTGAAACCCTAACGTTATCAGACGTCGGTTTCACCACGCAGTTTGGATCTTCACCGCGACATTTGCTGAGTGGGCCTGCAGTAGGCCCAACACCGTCTGCAGGACCCGAGGACAAACCTGCCAGACCAGCACCCTCCAGCGTCCCTCCAACATCGCCATCGCCATCGCCATCGTCCACAGATGCACCCACTCCCGTTCCTGCCATCTTTTCCCTGGATGTTTCTAAAATTCCCCTTTCTCTACTTGCACGATTGTGATGAATTTTTATGTCTTTGGGGTTTAATTGCACCATAATATTTTTAATCTTCTCTGCTAAAATATCTACTATAATAGTAAGGTGTTCCATGTTTGATTTGAGGTCTAAAGCCATATTTTTTCTAGTATATGCCAAACTAGGAGAATTACAAAATGGATGTAAGAATGTAATCTAGGCTTAGGAATTTGACAATTTTTCTAATGCAATAATTGCCTAGATTTTTACAATATTTTGCTCTCCAAACTTACAAAAATGGGCTACTTAGTTCTCTTACAAAAATTAAATATCAATTTTGCAATTACAAGGTTAGCACTAAAAATCTAGAAAATTAGCCCTTAATAAGCAAAATTATGCCTTGGAAGCAAAATAATGTGGTCAAATTGCAAAAATTACAAAATTTTGACCAAATTTGAGTAATATTTCACCTTGTTGCTATAATTTCTACTTTTGGTGCCAAAAATTCAGTTTAAATTCAAACAAAAAAATTGGGCGGGAAAATTTTGTCCTCTTCGCCAAAAAAATTTGAATTTTAAGTGGTAAAAGCCACCAGTCAACCAGGCCTAGACCAAAAATCAATTGTGGTCAGGTTGTCCTACTAGGGATCCCATGCCACCAACCGACACAGAACTTCAATATGAACAAAGCCTGCTCAACATCAACTGCTAAAATGCCCAACAAATGGTACCAAGATTCACAAAACTAATAGAGCCACCAAATGGCTCCTCTAGCCTTGAAGGTCGTGCACTCAACCACCAGGCATTTTTGCACATAGCTGCAAGTCGTGTGACCACCACAGGGTGGTCATAGTTTCAATAGTGTGTGAGTACACTTTTCTTCCCTTAATCACCCATGGTAGGGGCGATGTGGGACTAAAGGTCCCAATGAATTTTTTTTTAATAAACATGATCGAAAACCTTCCCACCCGCCAAGACCATCGAAATCTAGTTTTTAGATGCTAGTAACATCAAAATGTCTATCAAAATCACATATGTGCCAAAATCGTCGATGGGAAATAAGGCAATACCACATTGCAAGTTGGGATAGGTAGAGGGTATTAGGATTTTGCATGTTGATTTTGATTGGTTATCTTTATAACTTTAGGGATTGATTAAAAAAAAATTGTTCGCCTATGATTTTCGTCTACGTCCCACCTGTAATTTTTTACCTCCACCTATAATTTCTTCATCATTCTATGAGTATGGTTGTATCTGTCATCCGTCAATCATGTGTTGTGGTAGCAATGGCTTCCTCACCTACGTGTAGTGAACAATCCCCCATTTCTCAGCATAGACACTCTTATCTTCCATCGTAATCTTGGTACGTCTACGATCCTGCCACTCAAATTTTGTTGCATGGGCTATGATATTCTCCACAGTGATCACTCTAGTATGTCTTTGAACACCATCTACTATGATCAATCTATCTATGTCAGACTGTATTTTCACCACCTACGAGCTAGGATCTCCATCGTCTGTCACTTCCAATACCGCCTACACATAGAAAACCTTGTACTCATACATGTTTTGGTGTGCTACAGGACAAGTAGGAAGAGCCAGCATCTAGTTGTTGGTGACCTATGCTGCCTGTGGGTGACATATGTCACCCATTTCATTGGAGCAATGGGTAGGCAGCTGGCTTGGTCTGGTCGCACTACGTTGTATGACAGTCATCGATTGGCAGCTTACGACAGCCAAGATATGTCAACTCAGGAGGAATAGGAGGATAGGAGGGTGGAGTTGGATTTGTGGAGGGATAAGTGGGGGAAGGGAAGGTAGGGGAGGGGAGGGGTATTCATGCCACCTTCAATCAGCTGAAGTGTAACCCTTTCAGCCAAGAATCCAAACATGGCCAACTCCTCTAAAATAGGCAAAGGCTTATTTTTAACAAAATATTAGTATAATTATTAATATCAAGTTTATCTTCCAATTCTCCTGTAAAACTAAATTTCCATGCAAACAGACTTGCTCCAACTCTCTCTGTAAACTTTCAGTAAAGAGTGGAAGTATCTCCTTTTGGAAAATAATTTGGCTCCTAATTTATGGAATATCTCCTCAAATATATGTATCCTCTCTGATCTCTGATCTTAAAAAAAAACAAATAGTTTTTCTTCACTCCAAGAAAAAATTTCTTTCCCTCTCAAGGCAAGTAGCTTTACCCTTTGGTTTCTACCAGGGGTATTTGGTGCAGGGGTAATTTTTGCCCTTTGCTGCCTCAACTTCACCTGATGTTGTCGGTGGCTACAAGCCCAATTCCACTAGAACCTACCTAGGATCTAATGCACTAGAAAATCTACTAAGAACCTCACAAAGAAGTGGCAATTTGCCTTCCTTTTTGCAAAATAAAAAATCCTATGGCTTTGATAACAATGATATAGAAACCAAACGTGAAGCTGGTATATTATTCCAATGCATAGAATATATAGGAATTACAAAGAATCTCACATCTAATATTTGAAGAAATATCAAGTAATCTATGTGCTTCTTTATCCTTCTTCAAGAATGATATTCTTGACTTATAATATATTTTGTTCTACTCTCCTTATCTTAGGAAGTTTTGAATGCTTCTCAATCCACTACAACTATCTTCTCTTAAGAAGCTTTGAATGCTTCTCAATCTATTGCTATATTTTCTTAGAAATATTTGAATGTTTCTCATTCTATTGCTACTATATTTTCTATATTGGCTTATTGGACCAATGTCAAGGTCAATATCTTTGTGACCTAAATTTTCTTTTTGTTGCTTAATCTATTAATCTCAAAACTTTACTATGATCAAGGTGACTTTGAATGTCCCTAAAATCTATATCAAAATCAAGGTGACATTAAATGTTCCTGTATCTTCTATCAATGTTAAGGTGATGTTGAATGTCCCTAAAATCTCTATCAATGTCAAGGTGACATTTAATATCCTTGTATCTTCTATCAATATCAAGGTGATGTTCAATGTCCCTAAAATCTCTATCAATGTGAAGGTGACATTGAATGTCCCTATATCCTCTATCAATATCAAGGGTTGGCTATAGCCCTGAATGATCAAATATTTCAAAGTTGAATCGTCAATTAATAGTTAAGTCCTAGTCTTCACTGGTTATTCTTCAACCATGGAAAGACTCTAGCTTTTCTACTCAATATGACCTTATAATAGACTCTAAGTCTCACTGTCTTCAAAGTGGATAGACTCTTAATAAACTTTATCAAACTGGATAAAATTGATTTTGCAAAAGTGGTTAAAATGAACTCTTGTCTATCTGGACAAAGTCTGGTGATATCTCTGATACCACTAATGGATTTTTAAGTCTTAATACTACCATAAATATCACAGGTTAAATATCATAGGATCAAATATAATATAGCCACAATATAATAATGTCAAAATAATGGTAAGAGTAGAATAATATGAGCAAATTAATATGTAATATAAGGCTTATAATATACCAAATAGCATTCAATAATATGCAACAATATGAATATAAATATCCTTAATCAACATGTACAAAGTATGTAATATAACTTACAATATTAATTGCTCAAAATGTATACAATATTTATTACTCCTCTTTCTCTTGCAAATATGATAGTGACTTTCTCTTTTCTTTGAATTGTAATTGTCATTTCCTTATTGAGTATTATCTCCATAATATAGCCATAGTAATATGACTCTTTGGATAATTGACTATTCCTTTTCATATGCCAAGTCTCATGACTCTTGGCTTATCTACTTGACACTTGCATATTTCATGAACATTTGAATCTATAATGTATGCACACCTATATATGACTCTTGCACTTATATAACTTACATACTCTAATCCAAGACACTTGTGCACATATTTAAATTACATATTGTTCTCATACATACAAGATACGTGTGCATATAGACTCAACTTATATCACACTTGTGCATTTCTTGCATAATACAACTTTACATGACACTTGTACATTTCTTGCACATTCACACTTACATAAAGGGAAAATATAACTCACACTCTAAACTATGACTCAACCGTAATCTATAGTTTACATATGCACCATGAAGGTACCATAGGGGTACATTAGCATGTACCAAATAGTGTAATATACTCCAACAGGAAAAACATTTTTTATAAAGTGTTTAGAAATCAAAGAAGAAAAAATGGATCATACATGGTCCAAACTTATCTTACAAAGTAATTAAGAATGAAGCACTTTATCTAGAAGTTCAAGTTATTCATGCACATGAACCTGATGCTAAAGAAAAATTTCAAGTAGTTCATGATCCAGATCATAAAGATACAAAACCTAAATAGTTAAAGAATAAATATGAAGAAGAATTCAGAGTAGATCTCATAAAGGTCAAAGATGAAGCTAAGGTTCAAGATGATGAAGTAGATTTAAGAGAAGCAAACATTCATGAAAAATGCAATATATCTTGAAGATTGAAGACAAAGACAAAGACCAATATTGACAACTCAAGTCTTCAATAACCAAATAATGTAATACAAGGGGATGTTGAGGTATATTACATTATTGGTACATGCTAATGTACCCCTATGGTGCCTTCACAGTAAATTTATAAATAATAAATTAAGGTTGAGTCTATAGTTAGAGTGTGAGTTATATTTCCCTAATTATATAAGTGTGAACATGTAGAAAATACACAAGTGCTATGTAAATTTGTAATGTGCAGGAAATGCACAAGTGTCATGCAAGTTAGAGTGCAAGTGTAAGTTGATTAAATATGCACAAGTGTCTTCTATGTAAGAGTGTAAATATACAGTGTAAAGGTGTGCACAAGTGTCTTAGATTAGATGTGCAAGTAGAAGTGTAATATTCATGTAAAGGTGTGCAAATGTTATAGAGTCAAGTGTTCATCAAGGATGCAAGTAGCAAGTAGATAAGACAAGAGTCATGAGACTTTGCATATGGAGAGAAATAGTCAAGTATCTAAAGAGTCACACTACTATGGTTATATTATAGAGATAATGCTTCATAAGAAGATATACAATATAATTCGTATATCTTATTATCTTATTGTAAGAGGAAGAGGAGTAATAAACATTGTATACAATTTTGAGCAATTAATATTGTAACTTGTTCTTCATGCATAGTATATGAATGATTCGGGTTGTTTACATTCATATTTGAGTATAAAATGAATGTTATTTTCTTTATTATTATTATATATATATATATATATATATATATATATATTAATATTAAGTTTATCTTCCAATTCTCCTGTAAAACTAAATTTCCATGCAAACAGACTTGCTCCAACTCTCTCTATAAAATTTTAGTAAAGAGTGGAAGTATCTCCTTTTGGAAAAGAATTTGGCTTCCAATTTATGGAATCGCTCCTCAAATATACTTTTCCTCTCTGATATCTAATATTCAAAACAAACAAATAGTTTTTCTTCACTCCAAGAAAAATTTTCTTTCCCTCTCAAGGCAAGTAGCTTTACCCTTTGGTTTCTACCAGGGGTATTTGGTGCAGGGGTAATTTCTACCCTTTGCTACTTCAACTTCACCTAATGTTGTGGGTGGCTAAAATCCCAATTCCACTAGAACCTACCTAGGATCTAATGCACTAGAAAATCTACTAAGAACCTCACAAAGAAGTGGCAATTTGCCTTCCTTTTTGCAAAATAAAAAATCATATGGCTCTAATGCCAATGATATAGAAACCAAACATGAAGCTGGTATATTATTCCAATGCATAGAATATATAGGAATTAAAAAGAATCTCACATCTAATATTTGAAGCAATATAAAGTAATCTATGTGCTTCTTTATCCTTCTTCAAGAATGATATTCTTGACTTCTAATATCTTTTGTTCTACTCTCTTTATCTTAGGAAGCTTTGAATGCTTCTCAATCCACTACAACTATCTTCTCTTAGGAAGCTCTGAATGCTTCTCAATCTGTTGCTATCTTTTCTTAGAAAGCTTTGAATGCTTCTCATTCTATTGCTACTATATTTTCTATATTGGCTTCTTGGACCAATGTCAAGGTCAATCTCTTTGTGATCTAAATCTTCTTTTTGTTGCTTAATCTATTAATCTCAAAACTTTACTATTATCAAGGTGACTTTGAATGTCCCTAAAATCTCTATCAATGTCAAGGTGACATTGAATGTCCCTGTATCTTCTATCAATGTCAAGGTGATGTTGAATGTCCCTAAAATATCTATCAATGTCAAGGTGACATTTAATATCCTTGTATCTTCTATCAATATCAAGGTGATATTCAATGTCCATAAAATATCTATCAATGTTAAGGTGACATTGAATGTCCCTGTATCCTCTATCAATATCAAGGGTTGGCTATAGCCCTGAATGATCAACTATTTCAAAGTTGAATCACCAATTAATATAGTTGAGTCCTAGTCTTCACTGGTTATTCTTCAACCATGGAAAGACTCTAGCTTTTCTACTCAATATGACCTTATAATAGAGTCCGAGTCTCACTGTCTTCAAAGTGGATAGACTCTTAATCAACTTTATCAAACTGGATAAAATTGATTTTGCAAAAGTGGCTAAAATGAACTCTTGTCAATCTGGACAAAGTTTGGTGGTAGCTTTGATACCACTGATGGATTTTTAAGCCTTAATACTACCACAAATATCATAGGTTAAATATCATAGGATCAAATATAATATAGCCACAATATAATAAGGTCAAGATAATGGTAAGAGTAGAATAATATGAGCAAATTAATATGTAATATAAGGCTTATAATATACCAAATAACATTCAATAATATGCAACAATATGAATATAAATATCCTTAATCAACATGTACGAAGCATGTAATATAACTTACAATATTAATTGCTCAAAATGTATGCAATATTTATTACTCCTCTTTCTCTTGCAAATATGATAGTGACTTTCTCTTTTCTTCGAATTGTAATTGTTATTTCCTTATTGAGTATTATATCCATAATATAGCCATAGTAATATGACTCTTTGGATAATTGACTATTCCTTTTCATATGCCAAGTCTCATGACTCTTGGCTTATCTACTTGACATTTGCATATTTGATGAACATTTGACTCTATAATGTATGCACACCTATATATGACTCTTGCACTTCTATAAATTACATACTCTAATCTAAGACACTTGTGCACATCTTTACATTACATATTGTTCTCATACATACAAGACACTTGTGCATATAGACTCAACTTACACTTACACTCTAACTCACATGACACTTGTGCATTTATTGCATATTACAACTTTACATGATACTTGTGCATTTCTTGCACATTCACACTTACATAAAGGGAAAATATAACTCACACTCTAAACTATGACTCAACCGTAATCTATAGTTTACGTATGCACCATGAAGGTACCATAGGGGTACATTAGCATGTACCAAATAGTGTAATATACTCCAATAGGAAAAACATTTTTGATAAAGTGTTTAGAAATCAAAGAAGAAAAAAATGGATCATACATGGTCCAAACTTATCTTACAAAGTAATTAAGAATGAAGCACTTGATCTAGAAGTTCAAGTTATTCATGCACATGAACCTGATGCTAAAGAAAAAGTTCAAGTAGTTCATGATCCAGATCATAAAGATACAAAGCCTAAAGAGTTAAAGAATAAATATGAAGAAGAATTCAGAGCAGATCTCATAAAGACCAAAGATGAACCCAAGGTTCAAGATGATGAAGTAGATTCAAGAGAAGCAAACATTCATGAACAATGCAAGATCTCTTGAATATTGAAGACAAAGACAAAGACCAATATTGAAGACTAAAGTCTTCAATAACCAAATAATGTAATACAAGGGGATGTTGAGGTATATTACATTATTTGGTACATGCTAATGTACCCCTATGGTGCCTTCATGGTACATTTGTAAATAATAAATTAGGGTTGAGTCTATAGTTAGAGTGTGAGTTATATTTCCCTCTTTATATAAGTGTGAATGTGTAGAAAATGCACAAGTGTCATGTAAAGTTGTAATGTGCAGGAAATGCACAAGTGTCATGCAAGTTAGAGTGCAAGTGTAAGTTGAGTAAATGTGCACAAGTGTCTTGTATGTAAGAGTGTAAATATATAATTTAAAGGTGTGCACAAGTGTCTTAGATTAGGTGTGCAAGTAGAAGTGTAAGATTCATGTAAAGGTGTGCAAATGTTATAGAGTCAAGTGTTCATCAAGGATGCAAGTAGCAAGTAGATAAGCCAAGAGTCATGAGACTTGGCATATGGAGAGAAATAGTCAAGTATCTAAAGAGTCACACTACTATGGCTATATTATGGAGATAATGCTCCATAAGAAGATATAGAATATAATTCATATATCTTATTATCTTATTGTAAGAGGAAGAGGAGTAATAAATATTGTATACATTTTGAGCAATTAATATTGTAACTTGTTCTTCATGCATAGTACATGAATGATTTAGGCTATTTACATTCATATTTTAGTATAAAATGAATGTTATTTTCTTTATTATATAAGCCTTGATATATATATATATATATATACATTAATTTGCTCATATTATTCTACTCATCATATTATTATCTTGACCTTTATTATTGTGGCTATTTTATATTGGGACCTCTTTGATATTTTGAGATAGCCTGTGATATTTTGTGGTAGTATAAGGCTTAAAAATCCAACAATGAACCCCATCCAAAAATCATGATTTTAATAATTACACCATGATTGCATTACTAGAATATTTTAATAGACCAAACAATTGTATTTGGAAGTTGTTCTAGCAAGATTTGAATTTAGGTCTTTGTCTTAAAAGTCCATATTTTAACCACTTGAGCTCATGCCCTTTGACTTATAATTTTAAAGTTCATCCATGATATTAGAACCTTGATATGTGATGTGAAACTCATTGTTCTTAATCAATTTCTTCAAACTTTTTTTTTATTTAAAGGTCATCAAAGGGATTAAAACCTTGGATTATAGTGTGAAAGTATTCATTCCCCAATGTTTGACCCTAAGTCATTGGGGTTCTTTATAAAGAAAATATAATCATATATTATCACAAGCCCAATTTCAAAACTTTATATCAAACAAATTGAGTTCAAATACTTTTCTTACGATAGACATTGTGATAAGATAACCCTTTGTATTAACATATCATTCAAAGGGAGCACATGGTTGTTTTACAACAAACCATTTTGGAACTTATGCATATATTGCTAGACAAGATTGAAACTTTGATTTACATTGTAGGATCCCAAGTTTTTAACCACTTGTTTTTATGTGATATTGAAATGGGCTAATGTGTATTACATTATGATCATATTACCATAGTATTACAACATTTTGACAATTACACATGTATTACTTGACAAGATTCATACCTACTTTTTGCAAGTTTTTAACCACTTGATCTCATGCCATTACCTATCTATAAGATTAGTTATGTGGTATTGAAATGGGTTCCACTTGTATTATATTATGATTGTATTACAATAATTTTACATCATCTTAACAATTTATGCATATATTATTTGGTAAGATTTGAACCTAGTGTAAGTTTTAAAAGTTGATGAATTTAATCAATTAAGCCTCAACTATTTTAAAATTTTGTATCAACTTATAGAGATAATAAAAAATAATAAAATAAACTATCAATGAATTTTATATTTTTACTAGTTATTTGTTTTTAAAATGTGTTATATTAAAATATTAAATCATTGTTTTGACCAAAAAATAAAAATGTTAATCAAGTGGTATTAGCTCAACCGGTTAGATTTCTCAATGTTTAAGGAGAAGACCCAAGTTCGAGTTTGGCCAAAAATGATATATGGATAATATCCAAGCTTTGTTGTAATACCACTATGTGGTGATGATGTAATATGGGTGGGGCCATTTCAATCCCATATAACTAATTGAAAAAAATCAAAATGTTAGATATTATCATTGATAATAATTTAGAGATGAAATTGGTATTGGAAATTATTACAAAACCCCTTTGATTTTAAAGTTTTTATGGTAATATTAGATGCATGTTGATTTCATAAGTTAGTTTCTAATTTGTGTATATGACTTAAAATCATCATTATTGTTATAATAAAATAATTAGCCATAATTTTTAATAAAAATATAATTTTTAAAAGTTTATGAAATATATTTATTTAAATTATTATATTTTAATATAAATTTTACTATTATAAGTAAAAATTTAATATTATTAATTTAGTGGTAGCAAGGAGCAGGATTCGAACCCACGAAGAGGCAATGAAAAATGTAACAAATTACCGATTCCTCTAGTATATGCAAAAAAAATTAATAATTCATGTAATTAAAGTTTGAGTGTTAAGAAATTTTGACTTAAAAGGAGTCTAATGGATCTTACTTGTATGTGTAACATTATGAGATATTGATATCATACAATTTGAGTATTGAGAATTTTTGGCTTAAAAGGAGTCCAATAAGTTTTATTTATATGGGTGAGATATAAATATCATAAAATATTAGTTAAAAATTTTAGGCCCTAATAAATTTTATTTGTTTGGGTATTATAACAAAGTATGAATATCATAAATATTAAAAAAAAAGGTCTAGTAAGTGTTAGAAATAAAAATGCATGAGCAATAATATAAATGCAGAAATATAACATAGAAGAATAACACAATCAAAAACCACAATAAAAGAGATAGATATACGTGGTTCACCCAATACAGGATACATCCACGGAGAAAATAACCAGACCTTTTATTTCATCCAGCAAAATCGAAGGGATACAACCTACAACAAATCTGTTTTAACCTCCTCTTCTTCTATCGCCATCTATTACCCTACTACACATCCACCACTTGAAATCCTCTTTATAAAATAGAGTTATAATTTAGGGCAAAAAATGCCCGCCTAAAATTTGTCACCCGATTTGTGACCTAATAATAAATGATCCAGATTTACAAAGGGAAAAATATCTATTCTAGACCCTCCCAGCAATACAAGTAGGGGGGCATTACCCTCCCTACACCCCCTCTTCATGGAATGGGTCTAAGTGTGGCTAAAAACAAGACCTCTGAATTAGAGAGAGAATCAAGCTCCACAATCAATAGTAAGTTTTATTTGTTTGTGTGTCATGATAAGAAATGTGTATCATAGGTATAGCGTAAATATTTACTTAAAATAGTCCAATAATTTTATTTACATGGTTGTTATAATAAGATATAAAAATTATGATGTAATATTTTGATAAATATTTATTTTACTTTTATATAATTAACAAAAATAATTTTAAAAGATCAAGTGTGAGTTAAAAGTGAGCCAAGAGTGAGCCCCACTAGGTAACATGGAAGGAATGTGATATTTGAAATCCTTAATGGGAAGTTAGGATTAACTACCTAGAAGTATGGATGCCCAAGTTGGAGATAGGAAGAGGAGCAAATATATTCCAATTTTGATCAAGGGAACAAATGTTACACCATGAGATGATCGAGCATGATATACTGGTTCTTAAAAGTAGAGGTTTAATATGTAAGTTCCATGGATACTAGTCAAGGTTTTTAGAGATTCAAAATTGGATCAAGTAGAAGTGGCGATTGGATTCACATTATGTTATGACTTTTCTTTGTAAAGTATTTTTGCATCCAATTCAAAAATTAGAGATAAATAATGGGTGGTAGACCATGGTTTAGGGGAAGATATGCCCTTTATTCAATACCATGGAGTGAGAATTTTTTTATCAATATAGAAACTATAAAATATCAACAAGGGTGTTTTGAAGAATATTAGAAATATCATAGGGAAATTCATCAAGGAGGGGCCAACTACTAAGGAGCAAAAGCATACTATATATTCATATAAGTTGCTATGGATATTTTAAATCCTTTGCCACAATCCATTAGGATCAAATCTAAATTAAGAGAATAAGATGAAGTGGATTATAAAAATATTTCATTTTGATGTCAAATTGCTATGAGACTAGACACAGGATAAGAGACTGGAAAGTGAAAACAGTGAAAAAAGACATAAAATTATAGTCATGAGACAAAATTCAAGATAAATCAAGGAAATCATATTGTAATAGAAGTTGGATCAAGGAGATTCCACTCCAAAAAAATAGACAAAGAAAGACGAAACAAAAAAAAAGATATAAAGGGGTGAGAAAGTACATTGTGCAAGTTCAAATTTAGAAGAGATTAAAGGTACAAAGGAATATGTGGAGGAAAATTTTTAAATTAAAGACGATAGAAGAGATCATGTTTATTCCAGGTAAATTGTCTTAATTTTTGTCTAGTATAGAATCCTCTCTTCTCAATAGAAATGGAAGTAGTGTAGAGGTTATCCCTTGCACTTTATGGTTTCAAGAGCAACACAATAAGAAAATGAGGATGAAGAATGTAATTGTGATAAAGGAGTGTCCTTGCACTTTAGGGATTCTAGAGAAATATAAAGAAGAAAGTATTTTTGAGATTATTCCTTGTACTTTAAATCCTTCAAAGCAAGACTTACCCATTGATGATAAGTCTCACTATGAGCAATATACAAAAATTGGAGAGATTGATGAAGATGAAAGTGTTGGTGGGAATAGAAAAAATACAAGAAGACCAAAGAAGCAAAAAAAAGAGAAAAAGAAACTCATAGGGATATTGATATAGGAAAACAAAAGCAAATACCGCAAGTGGTAGCAAGAAGTGGGTCAAAACCACAAATAAAAAGTGATGATAAAAATGATATCTTGGAATATTAGGGGCATGAATAACACCCATAAAAAATTAAGTATTATGGAATTGACAACTTTTCATAGACAAAATATTTATAGAAATGGAAACTGAGTTACAAATATTTTAGCCATTTGCAATGTTGATTTACATCTTGGCAAAATTTAAATTTTAGAAAGTAATTGGATGAGTGATATTTTATCTCTTAATATCAAGGAGTTGATTGTGGAAACATAATAGTTTGAGGAAGGTGAAAAATATCTTTGATAATGATTAAAAAATAAGTTCAATATGGTCTAATTATCTTGATAGCAATATAATAAGAATTATATTTTTTTTGGTTAGTTTAGTGGGAGTGGCCCCCAATAGCAGCCACACATAACTTAATAATAATAATAATAATTTTTAAAATATATGAATATTATAAGTAATATAAAAATGAATCTATAGTAAGTAGATGGAGTGAGTGCAAGCTAGGAGCAAGGTGGAAGTGTTAGTAAGAATCAAAAAGCATGAGTAGGAAGTAGGAAGCAAAGTGCTATCAAGGAGCAAGAACCACTTCTCTTGTTCTAGATCTTAGGAGAAATTTAAAAAGTAAAGGGTTTATATGAAGAAAATCTAGATAACATGGTAACAAAGTAATTTTTTAGTCCTTACTAGAATTAAGGATGCCCTAGTTGGAAGTAAGGATGCCTAGTTGGAAGTATGGATGCCCTAGTTAGAAATAAAAAAAAAGCAAGTCTATGAAAAATCCTATCCAAGTAGCAGATACTACATCAGAGGTGATTATCAGGGATGAGATGATTAATCATGATATAATGGTTATTAAAACTAGATGGTTAATATGTAAATTCCATAGATATAGGCCAAGTTTTTTTGAGATTCAAAATTGGATCAAATTAAAGTGGGGGTTGAATTCAAACTACTCCATGACTTTTATTTTGAAGGGATTTTTTTCTCATTATCTTCTCTAGTCCAAAAATAAGGGATACAATAATGGATGGAGTCCCTTGGTTTAGGGGTAAAGATGCAATATATTTTAGACCATAAAGTTGGAATTTTTTTATGGATACAAAGGCTATTAAAAGGCTTATGGTGTGGATTAGGATTTTTGGACTTTCTTATCAACTCATCAATAAGAAGGTTTTCAATAATATTGTTAATACTCTAAGCGAGTTCATCCAAGAGGGACCAAATACTAAGAAGAGAAGGCATGTTGGATACACTTGAATATGTGTTGTTGTTGTAGACACCAAAACAACACCAATTTGATTATGTGGCTACAAACACTGACCGAATTGGCATACATAGCCCCTAGGGCAGCCCCCAGAGGTTAAATAGTGGTCCTAACCACTCCCACAATAGTTTTGGAAGGTCAGAGGTCAATTTGGCACCTTTCAAGCACTATGCTCCCTATTCATTCCACCCTAGGACGATTAGAATGTTATTCACCCCACCCTGGGACGATTAGCAACAATCACTCCAGGGTGGGACGAATAGTAGGTTTGAGAGGCAAAAAGTCAAACCTTAACAAATGGCAGCCCAGATCCACCACTCAACTCCACCTTCAATGCATGGGAGTGTGAGTGAGCATTTCAAAGATCAAAGAGGCAGTCATGGAGCCCTTAATCAGGGAGGAATATTCTCTCCCCTAACAAGGCATGATGGCCAAGTGGCGCCTCTGCATGCACATTCAAAGGAGACCTTCAGGTATATAAAATGGTGAGCCTTCTCACCCAAAAAAAAGGATAGAGCAGGAGCATTTGGAGAAATAGAGTGCTATCGAATTATACCCTCACCCCTCATTGTGCTTCCTACATCCTTGATCTCTTTTATGGAATGGAGGTCATCGGGTGAATATTAGGAGCACAATCTGGACCCAAAACCCAAAAAATCAGCCACAATACCACACAAAATTTGATGACACAACCCCCTATGAGGTATTTGACCCATCCCAAGTGGATTGGTGTCAAAACCAATCCCCAAACGATGGGCATCCTGCCCCCGGGTGCCCCCCGCACTCTTGCAGTCCTAATCGCCCCACCCCAGAGTGATTAGAAATATATAGCATATTTCTTCATTTTTTCTTTTGCATCATGTTTTAGGTGGTTCATATATGCTTCTGTTCAATTTTCATTCCATTCTGATAAGTTTTGACTATGTTTTTATTGTTCTACGCTTTTACTACCCTACAGGAAGTGCCTTCAGATACAGGGCAATTTGGGAAGAATCTGCAAAATCCGACATTCTGGGTTGTCTCAAAATGCCCCATTTTGCCTAATACCAAGTTTGTAGGTGTTTTTTAGGCCTCTAGATGGGACATTTTGGAGGTCACTTTCGCACATTTTATGACAGTCCTAATCGTCCCACCCCAAAGCGATTAGAAATCCACGCATGATTTCTCGACTGTTATTTTTGCAATGTGTTCCTAATGATATCTAGATGCTTCTATTCAAATTTCATGCCATTATGATAAGTTTTTATCACTATTTTAATTATTTCATGTATTCACTAGTCGGAGGCCTTGGGGATTGCATGTTTCCCTCCATTCGCATGTGCTATTAATTGTTTGTTGTTTCTCAGTATGTAGGATCTCGACATAAAAGGGGCAACAAGGAATTATGAACATATTTACGCAAGCGGTGGCGATGTTTGGCCCACCCATTTTGAATGTGGGCACGCGAAAGATCTCGAAGGGAAGCGCACCATCCGTTGGTGTAACAAAATATTATCAAAAACTTTGAGCCCCTGAAAAGGGGGGGGAGACGTACTGTAATGTGATCACAAGAAAAATTAATAAAATAGGTTGCACCTTTGTTTTTTCTTTACATCTCATTTCATTCATGCTTCACTTTCCCTTTTTCATGCACTTAGCGTTTCGTTAATACAACTACTTTTGTTTGCATCGCACCCAGTGCGCCTGTGCTTTCGTAGACATGCTTTCAGTGGAAATCACGATGGGACACTGTCCCCAAATTTTAGAATCAATTTTTTGATCAAAATTTTGTGTTTTTTTCTTGCAAGTGTTAATCCTTCAGGCGCTGGACTAGTGCTCGTGCCACCCTGTGACGAATACAGAGCTAGAATTCGTGTCACCTAAGGACAAATAGGCATTCGTCCCACCCTGTGATGAATACAAATCTACTATTCATCCCACCCTAGGATTATTAGCTCTCTGTGTATTTTTTGAATAGAAACTCAGGAGCATCTGGTGTGGGCAGAGAAGAAGTAGGTTTTCTGAACATCTTCTGCACTTTTCTATTTCCTGTTTCTGTAATTTTTTTGTTTCTTTGCTTGCATAGGGAATTTTTTTGCTTGTTATCTTTCTTTGCACAAGTAAAAGGAACCACACACACCATGTACCAATATTAACATCAAGTAGTTGGTCGTAAAACCCCAACACTTTATCAAGACAAATGGTGGATTTCATCACCACCTTGGCTTGGATTTTGCATTCATAACCCGGATCACTATTGTTGCTAGACGTAAATCCTGACGAAAGCTAACCGAGTGTAGTGGGGGTTATTCCTCGTGCATGAGGATAAGTCTTCTATGGTAGGTGTAAAAAATAGAGTGATTCCCCTTTCATACCGCCTATGTTCCACGTACTGTTTTGCTCTCGCGTACCAATAGTTTCCCTCACGTAAGGGTGGGTATATTGAGATGTTCGGTATTACGTCCTGGAATGGTATATTGAAGGGGCGACCATTTTGGGAGATATAAGAGCCCTCATATTACATGTACAACAAAATTCTCTTTACAAGGTTTTCACAACAAAAATCAAAACACACTGAACAAGATTTAGGACACACATTTAATCTGTAAACGAGATAATCACTTCTTTGTTTGTGTGGTCCTTTTTTTGTTTAGTGTATCATAAAAAATCATAAAGAAGATAAAAATACACATATCTTTTAGAAAACCACCACCATGGTGTATACCCATAGCCAAGCCCAATCACGGACAGAAGCTACAAAAAGTGTACAAGGGGACACAAGTCGCCTCTGCTATAGCCCCAAGGACTTGGTTATACCACCTTGGCGGCCTGACCCACAACATAGTCCACACCATACTATCACAGAACAGGACTATAGAGGCACCCCTTTGAGGGGCACTCCCATTCAACATAGACCCTTTCAGGAGGAGTACATACATGGGAAGACGACCTTAGAAGCTCATTATGAGTGGCCACCACGCGATGAGGCACTAGAATAGCATAGGGTCCATAAGGATGGGATGCATGATTATATCATCCCTCATCTACCCCTCATTATTGTCAATACTAACGGGCCAAACCTAGAGTGCAAGGCTCTTCATATGGGCGAGCAAACTCTACCTGCCCCTTTCACATGTATGAAAGGGATCATGAGTAAAACCAATACATTCCTCAAGAGCAATACACAGTGTAGGAGCAATGCGCCTTCGCACCTGCTAATTATCAGAATCACCTACTGAGGCCAGAGCCTCCGATGAATGCTGCTAACCTGGACAAAGGGAAGTGACCTATAGAGATCTCGGATCGCCATGAAAAAGATAGACATGTAGGGGAGGCATCTAGGCCTCCTAGACCCAAGACGACAGAACAAATTTATTTGGCATTTTCCAAACATGCCACCCACCAAGAACAAATCATGTAGCTTGAGCAAGATCAACAATAGTTAGAGCACCTATATCATCTTAGCAAAGAGTGCATTCAACGTCAGACAGATGAGTTGCTCCATAACATTGTGCATGAGAGGGTTCCAACCCCTCGCATGCATAGGATAGAACTATATGAGAGGCACAACCCCTTGGTGTGAGACAGGTCCCCACGATCTTATCAAGCATTGCCTCCAAGACCTCCTAGACTTGAGCGGGAGACCACTTCTAGAACTAATGATGGGCGCCTTCCTCAGGCACCCACCCTTGTTTATAGGTCACACCCAGGGACTCCTCATGAGCGAGCTAAAATGCCCTACCAAGGCAGGGGGGCACTATCCGTCTACCCCTCCATAGGCCTCAAGTTCCCCGCAATGCACAACGGGAACAAACCAAGGAGGAAGAGATCAAATCCTCTTATGCATACAAAGTGCTACTAGAGCGCTTAGAGTCTGTGGAGACCAAGACTTTGGGGCCCCAAAAGCCCACTTTACGCCAGCTCCGTAGTCACCCTGTGCATCCTTCAGTGTCGGCACCCCCATACCTTGAACACTTTAAAATACCTCAATTGGCAATCTTTAGAGGGGATGAGGACGCCCAAGAGCACGTGACAAGATTCACGAGTCAATGTTTTGGCATTCAAGACAATGATGCCTTGCTTCTAAGAACGTTTATAACCATGTTCGTAGGCCCTACCTCAGATTGGTTTACTCAGTTACTGAATCATAGCATCAGTAACTTGGACCAGCTAGTGGATGTGTTCCTTAAATGTTTTGCCTTCAACACTAAGAAAAAGGCATCCTTAAGCAACCTAGCTAGCCTTAGGCAGTATGAGGAGGAGACCATGGCTGCTTATGGGAATCGATGGAGGATATTGCTTTTGAAGCTGCCTTACCTCCATCCCATGGCTGACCTAACTCAAATGTTCTCAAAGAGCTATTTAAGGTCGATCTCCATGCTATTGTAGCTGCAGCAATATGCCACGCTCGAAGAAGCCCTAGCGCAAGCCAGGATAATTGAGGAGATCAAGATACAATATGGCGAGATTGCAAAACCACGCAAGAAAGAGGACCAAAAACACTAAATTTGGGCCAACATAATCGAAAACTGCTGCAGTCAATCAGGTTGCCATAAATATACAGAAGCCTGCACAAGCAACACAGCCCCCAAAGGCTAACTATTAGGCAGTTCCTCTTGATAGCTATGAAAAGGAAAATCACAGGCAAGAGCAAAATTAGCAGCGTCATCCTAAGTGATAATTCACCCACTTCACAGAGTCTAAAGACTCCTTGTTTGATCGCTTGTTCGTGGCAAACTTGATCAACTTGCCGAAAAGTCGACCCGTAGATCCCAACGCACCAAAACCCAAGGGCTATAGGGAAGACTTGTATTGCAGATTTCACCGACAAAAAGGGCATGCAATCTCCACTTGCTGGAAGTTCAAATACTTAGTGCAGGACTTAATAGACAATAAGACACTGGCAGTAGATAGTCCCATAGCACTAAGCAACCAATAGATGGAGGTCTTCAAAGACCCCCTGCCTGCCCATGATGTGCAGGTAAAAACTTTACAGGTCAATGAGGTGACCCAAATCTGCCCTATTCAAGGGTACATAGGGACGATCAGTATAGTGACACGAAACAAGAGATACCCAAGCATAGTTGCCCCCACTACAGCTACTGGTGATGTTCCACCAACGTCACAACCTTCGTCCCACGCTATGCAACCTCCCCCACCTAGACCAGTGGCCACGATTCGAACTAAACTTACTCAAAGTTTAAGGACCACGTCGACTAGGCTCTCCATCTACGAGCTCATACAACAATCATCGCCCCATCGGGAGGCTCTGATGGAGATACTCAAAGCCATCGAACTATAGCCCCATGAAGAAAATTCTTTCAATAACTTTTTGGGACATGTAAAGCAATGCACAGAACCAGTCATCACCTTTAGAGAAGATGAATTGAAATCGATGACTGGTGATATGGTGGATCCACCCCTGCACTTCATTGTGTGGGTCAACGGGATCCCATTCAAGAGGGTGTTGGTGGACACTGGCTCGTCCAACAATATAATCACAAAAACAACACTAAAGCATCTTAAGCTGCCAGCATCCCACATAGGGGCATCCACCTACAACCTTCGAGCATTCAACAACGCGTTATGCTTGACGATTGGCACAATTGTCCTGCCCATCCAAGTGGGATAAAAGACTATTCCTACATTGTGTCACATCCTTGAGGGTCAGATGGCTTACAACATCCTGCTAGGCTGGCCTTGGATCATGGACATGAAGTGTGTCCCTTCGATAGCCCACCAATGCCTAAAATATACATACAAAGGGCAAGTACATGTGTTCCTGGCAGACTTAGAGCCCTTCAAGTATTGCAATGTGGTGTAGCTGATGCCATAATCGACCCTGCCATCGACACATGTGGACTTTCAATTGAATTCATCCAAACAAGGTCTGATTATGCCTACATCCTCATTGTTAAGACCCTCAACTCACCAACCAGGCCCATCTTCATCATTCTTTCCTTCACCAACGATGCCACCTACGATGGCCACATCGAAGGACAACGAGAAGAAGCCCCTAGAAGAGGTACCACCATCCGTCTCAACCATCTCTATAGAAGAGGTGCCCAACCGAATGGAATTCAAGACACCTGGTTCACCCAACATGGGGTGGACTAAGGAAGGACTCGCATTCCCTCCCCCTCAACAGCCAACAATCACCGTTGAGATGGACAATACAGGCCTGGGGGAGTACCTAGTGTAGAACATTGTGGCAACACCCGTGCTTAAATCAATGTAGGACATGGGGAGACCTCGCCTCCCCATTAGCACTATTGTCCCTTTAGGCTACCCATCGAATTAGACAAATTTTGTATATGGGGGCCTTGACAATGGCATTGAACCTTACCTGCAAGAGGAAGAGGACGAAGAGCCCTTCACTGAGAATGTCAACTATTTGTCCAACCCAGACTTTGCTTTGAAATACCTTGGTCAATGTAATTGGCATGGATATGGATTGGGCCAATATGAACAAGGAGTGTGTGTTCTGTGTCAACCAAGATATCAAATGCCATATGACAAATTAGGAGTAGGGTTCAACCACCCTTTGCCCTTGACATCTTGGTAGAAACTATGCAATGCCTAGGGCTAGGCAACAAGGATGGGTTGGCACAAGATCCATATGCCAACCCTAACACAACATATACATTGGGGGATTATCTCCCATTGCTAACAACAAACCTTGTGGGCCTCAACGACCCCTTCCCTTCGATAGAGAAAGGGGAAAGTTCAAGAACTTACCTCCAAAAGGGATATAGACAAGGTCAAGAAGGATCTTCCAAAGACGAGTCAGAATATGAAGTAGCATCTTGGGACCCTTTCGAGTCTGATAGCAATCACTCACAAGTAACTCCCATAGATGACTATCAGGAGAACTTCGTGGCCATGTTCCCCTTGAATGTTCCAATAGAGCAATTGCCACCTCAAGAAAATTAGGTCGTCCTGTAAAGAGCGAAACAACCCAGATGGTACCAAATAAACTTGATCAAGTAGGACAAGCTTCACATGCCGCAAATAGCTATCGAAACCAACAAAGGCCTATGGATCTCTGATAGTGATTATGAGGATGAGACTGAGATGGTGTATCTCCACCACATGCGACAACAGGAATACCCCATGGACATTGATGATATGTTCGAATAGCTAAACATGGGGCCAAGGCATAGGTGGCACTTAAACCAAGCATAGTTGGACCAAGTGCTGCATCTGCCACTTTAGGCATACAGAGAGCACCTTCCACCCAGATACCCTTTAGAGCCATTAGTGCCAAGGGCAGATCCTGTCCTTTTATTCACACATAGGGCCAATCCATTTGTGCCAATACCCACAGAGCCAGATCTAGGGTATAAGGATCACCAAGGATGTCCAAGTCAATGCCCCCATGGTAATGGAGACCAAATTCATTTCATCAACATGATCTCCATTGAATTAACTACCCCCATATACAATCCAGACGATCCAACACGACCATTGTATCTAGACCTAGATGCCATAGACTGGAATCATGCTAACTCGCCACCATCCCTATCAGAGTACTAGCCTTGTGATGAGATGCTTCATTTCACTCCAAGACCAACTTAAGATATCTTCCATGCTGAAGAGGAACCCGATGTTCCCAACACAGATCTAAATTCAGCAAATGATATCCACCTGATCCCAACTCCACACCAGTTGGAGGATAGGTCCCACATGTTAGTAGGAGAGATGACTGACGTAGACATCGGCTCTAATCCAATGAATCAGTAGATCATCAAGCTAGGGGTAATTCTATCCCTCGAAGAGCAAGCCGATTACATTACCCTTCTCAAAGATAAGAAGGAGCTTTTTGCATGGTCGTACAAAGACATGTCGGGGCTAGACCCACAGCTAGTCACACATAATCTAACGCTTGATCCGACAGTCAAGCCAGTCAAGTAAAAACTATGTAAGATGCACCCAAAAATGGCCTTAATGGTCAAAGATGAGCTACAAAAGTTGTTGGATGCATAGTTTATCATCTGCATAGATTACCCACCATGGTTGTCCAACATGGTACCTATCAAAAAGCCTAACGAGAGGATTCGCATATGCACCAATTTTTTAGATCTAAACAAAGCGAGTCCCAAGGATGATTTCCCCTTGCCTAGCATCGATGCATTGGTAGACGCTATAGTAGGCCACGAAATGCTTTCCCTCATGGATGGTTTCTCGGGATACAATCAAATTTGTATCAATATCGATGATCAACTCAAAACGGCGTTCACAATGCCTTGGGGGACATTTTGTTATAAGGTCATGCCCTTTGGCCTTAAAAACACTAGCGTCACCTACCAACGCACTATGACATACATCTTCCATGACCACATGCACAAAACTTTGGAAGATTATATGGATGATTTGTTGGCCAAATCTCTTTTACGCCCAGATCATCTCAATGACTTATGCAAGATCCTTGATCGTCTCATCGAACACAAAGTTAGGCTAAACCCTAAGAAGTGCGTCTTTGGCATCACATCTAGAAAACTCTTGGGTTTCATAGTCTCAAAGCGAGGCATCGAGGTAGATCCAAATAAATTCAAGGCAATCCTTGAAATGCTTCCCCCAACCACCATCAAGCAACTCAGAAGCTTGCATGGAAAGGTCACGTCAATCAGGTGCTTCATAGTGTAGCTATCTGACAAGTGTCGACCCATGAATAAATTATTACACAAGGGGGTAGCATTTCACTGGGATGATGAGTGCCAGTCAGCCTTTGACGACATCAAACAATACTTGGCTTCACCACCAGTATTGGCACCACCTAGACCAGGAGTGTCGTTCTATTTATACATCTCAGCTACTGAGGTGGCACTAGGCGCCATGCTAGCCCAAAAAAATGAACTACATAAAGAACAAGCTAATTATTATCTTAGCCACACCCTGGTCAGTTATGAACTTAACTATGCATATGTCAAGAAGCTATGCTTGGCGATGGTATTCACCACCAAAAAGCTACGTCATTACATGCTGAGCAATACGGCGTATGTTGTGTCTAAGGAGAATCCATTGCGATACATGATGAGTCGTCCTTATCACAATAGCCGCACGACAAAATGGATCATGTTGTTGATGGAGTTTGACATCGAATTCATTGGACAGAAGTCCATAAAATGTCAAGTCATCATCGATAAACTAGCAAAGGCTCCTCTTGAATATGATCAACCTCTGATCATAGAACTGCCTGATGATGGGGTCTTCCATGTCTTAGAATTTGCAGATTCTTATGAGCCTGAGTCACAAGCTGACATAACCCTATTTTTTATAGGTTCTAAATTTGAGCAAGGGGGTGGAGCAGGAATCGTATTCTTCACACCACAAGGGGCTCCAATGCCTTTATCATTTAAACTTTATTTCTCGTGCACCAACAACAATGCTAAATACGAAGCCTTGCTCATAGGTCTTCAGACAGCCATCACCATGAACATCAAATGCTGGAACATATTTGGTGATTCGTTGTTAATTATCAACCAAATGAAAGGGGTATTCCAATGCAAATGCCTTGTTCTACAGGCCTACAAAGCCCTTGTGGATAAATTCCTAGCAAAGCTTTAATGGTACAACATCGAGGCACTCCCTCGATCATTGAATCGTTTTGCGAACACTATGGCCTCCTTGGGGTCACTCATCCTGTAAGACATTTTTGGTGATATGACAACCATTCAAGTCAAAACATTATTGCAATCCACGATGGAGCATGCAAGCTCTGACCCAATGCCAGGAATCCACATGATCCAAATTGAATCGTCTCAAGATAGGTTCTCTCAAATCCACGATAGTCTGAATCATGCCAATTAGGAGTCCTTGTTCTCCTCGACCCCTCTTAATAGCAACACAATGCTATTCTTACAGGTTCTTTCCCACTCAACTTTTGCTAGGGACAAACTTCAAGAGGGATTGGTCGTTCATACCATCGAGGTTTCTGATCAGCAGGATTGGTACACACCCATAAGAGACTACCTCAAGTTAGGAAATCTCCCACTTGGATTATTTCATGCCACGAAAAGATCATTCAAACATAAAGCGGTAAAACATGTCTTGCTAGGAGACATTTTGTACCATCGAAGCTATGAAGGAATTCTCCTTTGTTGCTTGGACCAACATGAGTCCACTTGGGTGATCATCCAAGTGCATGATGGTACATGCGATGGCCACTTTAGTAGTATGGCCATCGCAAAGCACATTCTTTGCATGGGCTATTATTGGCCATCTTTAGAGTGATATTGTTGCACGTATGTACAAAAGTGCGTGAAGTGTCAACACCATGCTAACTTGACACACGTACCTTCCTAGGCCTTGTAGCCGATCTAATCGACTTGGTCGTTCTTGCATTGGGGCTTAGATCTAATTGGAAAGATCTCCCCTGTGTCCTCAGGTCGTCACACGTTTATCATAATGACCACAGAGTACTTCACCAAGTGGGTGGAAGCAATTCCGCTTACCTCTACGACTGGGACCCACATTGTGGAGTTTATTTTACATAACATCATATGTCGTTTTGGTATTCCATCCAAGATCATCTCGAATAATGGGACATCATTTAAGAACAAAGGCGTGCGTGCTTTGACAACAAAGTACAAAATTCAACACAATTTTTTGACACCTTATTATCCATAGGCAAATGGGCAAGCAGATGCATCAAACAAAATGCTAGTTGCCATCCTTAAAAATATAGTCATAGATAGTCATAAGGATTGGCACATTCAAATACCACTTACTCTTTGGGCTTATCGCACTAGCATTCGGATGCCCATTGGGACAACTCCATTTTCGTTGGTGTATGGCTCCGAGGTAGTCATGCCTCTCAAGTTGGAAATTCCTTCCCTACGCATATCAATGCAAGAGTTCATCGATGATGACACTGCACGACAGGCCCAGTTAGACTAGCTTATGTTGCTCGATGAACGACCCGTCAATGCTCTCGAGCATTTACGTATTTACCAAGAGCGACTTAAGAAAGCATACAACATGAAATTTCACCTAAGGGACTTTTAGGTTGGTGACCTGGTCTTAAAAGAGAACCAACAAAACTCTAACTTTTTACCCTATTCAAGGGACAAGTTTGCGACAAACTGGGTAGGTCCTTATGTAATCGACAGTAAAATAGGACCTGGAACATACCGGCTTGCCTCTCTTGATGGAATTAAGGAACAAGAACCTTTGAACATCAGTCATTTAAGGCCATTCCAC
The DNA here is from genome assembly GCA_028583015.1 of Wollemia nobilis. Classification (NCBI taxonomy): domain Eukaryota; kingdom Viridiplantae; phylum Streptophyta; class Pinopsida; order Araucariales; family Araucariaceae; genus Wollemia; species Wollemia nobilis. Next base: position 123,540 of record JAQPPZ010014807.1, read on the forward strand.
ATTTAAACGAGCCATGGCCCACCCCAAAAGCTCCAAGGATTCCCACAATCGCTTGGTCAACCCCAAAATGCCCCAAAGGAACACATAATTCCTTTGGTCAAACCAAAAGCTCCAAGGATTCACACAATCACTTGGTCAACCCCCAAAATGCCCCAAAGGTACCCATAACCCCTTTGGTCAAAACCAAAAGCCCCAAGTATTCACACAATCACTTGGTCAAACCCAAAATGCCCCAAAGGTATCCATAACCCCTTTGGTCAAAACCAAAAGCCCCAAGGATTCCCATAATCGCTTGGTCAACCCAAAAACGCCCCAAAGGTATCCATAATCCCTTTGGTCAAACCAAAAGCTCCAAGGGTTCCCACAACCGCTTAGTCACCCAAAACACCCCAAAGGTACCCATAACCCCTTTGGTCAAAACCCCCAAGGATCCGAAATAATCACTTGGTCCACCCCCATACGGGTTAAACCGTTCATAAAAAAAATTCAAAAACAACAAATAATAAAAAATAACAAAAACATTGCATCTCACTTTCATGCATATTCTCAAAAATTAAAACACAAAAGCAACTGCATTAGGCGTCGCATACATACATTGCATATTTGTTGGTCATACAAGCCAAAGGCACCATAGATTGTAATTACTCAGCAATTCCATCATTTTCCACAATCATCCACTTTGTAAATAATCCAACAAGAATAGTGTCATCCACATTTTCACCATATCATAGTCAGTTGTCCTCTAATGTATTTAGGGTTTTTGTCATTCAGTTGTCTTTAGATTTCTAGCCAAATACTATACAAAGTCAAACAAATTTTACAAAGGTAGAGTTTTACTTGGACCACGCCTTGTTACATAGCATCCCAACATAAGTTAAAACACATAAAAATTCCAAAGTTGTGTGAACGAAAGATGAAACCTGAAAAGTAGTCCAGGATACCATAAAGCAAAAATGTTATCTCGCTCATCCCCCTATGCGAATGACCCCAAGAATGCTGAGAGTTGGCAAAATGACAAGCATCTTCCCTACCCAATTCCCCAAAATAAACATTGGTTTTTATCACTATCGAAAAATCCCTATTCTCCAAAAGTGCACAAATCAAAAAGCACAAGAAATAAGTGATCCTCATCACTCAAAATTCAAATCCCTTGCTCAAGAAAACAAAAATAAACATTGATTTTTATCACTACATATAAGAGCAAGTATCCCATTAAAATTGAAGAAAAGAAGGGAGTCAAAATTGAATCCCTGGAACTCTCAACATTCGGAAGGTCATGAGGTGATCCTCAGTACCAATTTTGTGGATAGCCTACTGGTCACTAGTGGTAAGCCTCCTGCATGACGATATATCTATCGCATTAAATTATGTACAGATCAATGTTTGCATGTGGATGATCTAGCTTATGGTATCCTAGATTGCACTGCAGACTAATCTTACTAAATACAACAAAGGAGTTAGTGGAGCTACTTAGGTGATCCTCAGTACAGGTTTGGTTGACAACCTATCTGGAACAGGCGGTATCCTGACAAATACCACATAAACGAATTCAATCGCACACACAAGGATGTGAAATAACTTGATCAAACTCAAGTATGATTTGTACCTTGTTTGAAAGTCTTGTAAGATAATGTACAGTCTTGGCTAGTTAGTTAAAGCATCTAAGTCTCAGGAAAACCTTAACTACATTCTAAAACAATTGTGGTACATTCCATTCTTGCATCACCATCAAAAAATACAAAAAAATCATTGTAAATACAAAGTCATTTCATGAAGCAATCACATAGTATAGAAAGCCAGTAAATCCTATACAGTTTATGGTGCCATCGCTTGTATACCAATAAATCAGTCCATCCATTCCATATGCATATCATACAATTAGAAACATTCGCATTCATAATAACATATTCATACATTAACATAAATAAATGTGCATAAAATAATAATAAATCACAACATGTATATAATCAAAAAGAGAGTCATGTATATATCACGTCAAAAATGCCCTCAAGATATAATAAGACGGTCCTCTAACCTCACAAAAAAATTAAAAACTCAAAACCCCAAAGCCTAGGGAGTCAGCCATCGTGATCACGCAAGATCGGTACGATTGGAACTACCCCTAGTGGTGTGGGTCCTATGGGACCTCTCAGGGTGGCTGCTGCCAGCCCCCGCATCATGCCCACTAACGCTACCCTCACCCACCCGCCTACAATGAGAGGATGCAAACTACTCCCTCTCACTACCTCTCGTACGATGAGAAGATCCACCCCCAGTGAGCTCAAGTAGTTGTCCACTGAGGTGGATAATCTTTGCCTCCAACTCCACCTGATGTCGGACTCAATCCACATCCTGTCGATGGTACGTAGCCAATGCATCATCCCGCTATGCCAACTAAGCCTGTAGGAGATCCCTCTCAAACCTGTGCTCCTCATCCTACCTCTATAGTAAATCCTCCAATCATGCTATCTCAGTGTGATCTCTAGCCTCCACATCCCCTGGGACTACCTGAGGCATGGGCATCTTCGAGACGGCATGCTGCTCTGGCACCCACTACTCCAGGACATCCTATGTATCTGACTGCTCCAAAACCCCCAAATCATCTCTAAAAAATTCATCTACCTCCAACATGTCTGCATCATCCAACAGAGCACCCCAACCCTCCCCCAATGCCTATGCACCCCCACCACCTACTGCTACCACATTTGGACCTCCTAGAGGCCCCTCATCCCACCATCGTCGCATCATCCACCACCCATCGTACTTCACAGTAACCCCAACATCGTCCACATTGGGGACATAAATCACTACATCTGACTCCTCGCCCAGTGGCTCAATGATTGGTCAGGCTAGATTTCTCTCGTTGCTTCGACGCTGATAGATCAAGGGCTCACTAGGCAATCCTTGGTGCACCCCAAATTGTCACATCACCCAGACGTACAAGATGTACTCTTGCTCGGTCTCGTGTTGCCTGATTAGCCATCTCCCCTTATGCACCCATCGAAGCCACTTGCCAGCCTTAGGCCAGGCTGGACAGTCCTGGTATGGTTGCCATATCACCTCCTCTGGAGCTAGATGCGAGAAGGCATCAATATAGTGACTAATGTCACCTGCCCACCGTCGACTCTAACCATGCTCCTTTGACCTTCACCATAGAGCAGTATACCCGATCTCCCTATCCACCATCTCACCCTGAGTGGTCCATGGTAACCCTTGTGGCCGCTCCACAGCTATGTGTTGCCATCCCCAACACTACAAAAGATAGCTGCACCCGATCCCCTTTCGCCTTCGATAGCGGACCTCATACAGCTTGTCATATAACTGTGTCAAAAGCATCTGACCCCACCTCATAATTAGTGGTGCTGATGTCGAGAACTCCACTAGTCTGAAAACCACCACAAGTAGGTTCCAAGGAAACCTCGCCCCTGAGGAGTTGGGAAGCCGCATGTTTGATATGAGGGTCATAAACAATGCATGCCTCACCCACAACACGCCCTTCTCCAGCCACCATCGCACCAAAATCTTGCCTATCAAGTAGTCCATCTTTACCCTCTCCATAGGCCTCTCCACCCCCATCTCCACCGCCTTCCCAAAGCACCGTGTCAGCACCACTGTTCACTGATCATGAGAAGTCATCTGAATGGGCAGCCCGTCTATCAGAATCCATAGAATTCGATACACATCCTCAAGTGTCACCGTCATCTCCCCTATTGGGAGATGAAAGGTGTTGGTGCGAGGATCCCACAAATTGATTAGGGCAGTCAGATATGCCCGATCCCCCACCACAGGCTCCAACCGCATCACCTGATTGAGCCCAAGGGCATCAAGCCACTCCCAGTACACCATAGTCATGCATCCCGATCATCAAAAAACACCGTCGACTGACGGTACCGACTCTTCACCACCTGAAAAACAAAAACAACACAAAATAGTTAAAATCAACAAAAACATAAAAGAAATTGTACAGTAACAAAACTGCATTTTAGGGTGTCTACCTTAATTTTGAAAAACAAAACAAAATGTACAGCAGTATATACAAAACAACAACATTTACAAAATGTACAGCAAAAAAAAAACTTTAAAAAATCAAATAAACAACGCAAAACAAACAAAAATAAAAAATAAACAAAAAATGCACTAGGGTTTTACCCTTAGTCTAAACACCAAAACAAAAAACAAAATACAAAAATTTAATTACGGTTTTTACTGTACTTAAACAAAACAAACAAACAAAAATGCACTAGGGTTTTTACCTTAGTCTAAAAACAAAAAAAACATTACTAGGGTTTTAACCTTAGTCTAAAAATAATAAGAAAACAAAAAAACAAAAAAATTAACTAGGTTTTAACCTTATCCTATACACAAAAACATTCAAAAAAATCAAATAAAACAAACAAAAAAAAACACACAAAATAACTAGGGTTTTAACCTTAGTCTAAAAAAATGCAAAAAAAAAAAACTAACTAGGGTTTTTTAACCTTAGCCTAAAACACAAACACAAACTACAAAAAATTAACTAGGTCTAAACAAAAAACAAAAAAACCAACAAAATTTCTAGGGTTTTAACCTTAGTCTAAACACAAACAAAAACAAAAAATTGTTTAGGGTTTTTAACCTTAATCTAAACGAAAAAACGAAATAAAAATTGATTACGATTTTAACTGTACTTAGAGAAAAGAAAAACAAATAAAGAGAAGGAGAACCTACCGGTCTCGCCTCGGCTCTGCCACTCGAAGAATCGGTCCTTGCACTCATGGTGTCTGTGAAAATTTGACAAAGCTCCGCTTTTACAACTCGCACTCCTCCTCACAGCTCCAAATCGCCAGAAAAAAAGATTGCAAATGAGCCCAAAACTTAGTTTTGGCCCTTATATAGGCTCTTAGGCCTGTAATCGTTCCACCCTGGAATGAGCACCCTAGTTAGTGCTCATCCCACCCTGGGACGATTACACAACTGGTATTCGTCCCACACTGGGACGATTATAGAAAAAAAAAATAAAAAAATAAAGCAACAACAAAAACTGCATCCAAAATACACCAAAAACAGCAATAAAACTGCCAAACAAAAGTGCCTTTGCACCTGACATCCTTGGCATCCAAAATTGATGTTAGTGTAACAAATCCTCACTATCCTACTCCCTAATAAGGCTACCATAGCCGGACCGCTCCACGGGAAGTAGGATTTTCGACGATTTCAACCTCAACAGGTGTCACAAAAAGGGTTAAAAACCCAACAAAAAACAATAAAACTGCCAATCAAAGGCGCCTTTGCGCCTGTGATTCATGGCATCCAAAACTAATGTTGTGGTCACAAATACTCACTATCCTACTCCTTAATAAGGCTACCATAGCCGGACCACTCCATGGGAAGCAGGATTTTCGAGAATTTCAACCTCAACACAAGTCATAAAAAGGGTCAACACCCACCAAAAAACAACAATAAAACTGCCAAACAAAAGCGCATTTGTTCCTGACATCCTTGGCATCCAAAATCAATGTTAGGGTAACAAATCCTCACTATCCTACTCCCTAAGAAGGCTACCATAGCTGGACCACTCCACGTGAAGCAGGATTTTAGACGATTTCAACCTCAATAGGTGTCACAAAAAGGGTCAAAAACCCAACAATAAAACAACAATAAAATTATCAATCAAAGGCGCCTTTGCGCCTGTGATTCATGGCATCCAAAACCAACATTGGGGTCATGAATCCTCACTATCCTACTCCCTAAGAAGGCTACCATAGCTAGACCACTCCATGGGAAGCAGGATTTTTGAGAATTTCAACCTCAACACAAGTCATAAAAAGGGTCAACACCCACCAAAAAACAGCAATAAAACTGTCAATCAAAGGTGCCTTTGCGCCTGTGATTCATGGCATCCAAAACCAATTTCGGGGTCACAAATTATAACTATCCTACTCCCTAAAAAGGCTACCATAGCCATACCACTCCATAGGAAGCAGGATTTTTGACGATTTCAACCCCAATCGACGTCACAAAAAGGGTCAAAACCCAACAAAAAACAACAATAAAACTGTCGAACAAAGGTGCCTTTGCACCTGCGATTCATGGCATCCAAAACCGATGTTGGGATCACAAATATTCACTATCCCACTCCTTAATAAGGCTACCATATCCATACCGCTCCACGAGAAGCTAGATTTTTGATGATTTCAACCCCAATAGGCGTCACAAAAAAGGGTCAAGACCCACCAAAAATAGGTTCGATTGTTGGGAAACTACATACATGATCAACAAAAAACAACTGAAGGCACCCTTACAAACGTCATCTTGGGTCAAGCTACTCGTCGCTTTTCTCATGTTGGTCATTCCCTCATCGATTCGTCGCTTGAGGGGGTAGTCACACTTAGCCACCAATCAACAAATACACACCCAATCAAGGAAATGGCATGCATTCAAAGAATCATTGACAAAGACAATCATGCTCCTACTTGGGGTAGCAAACAAGCAATAATCACAAGCTGATCAAACACTTGGCATTCGGTAATCATGAACACAAGGTTCTTCAGACAAAAGGTTGTGCCCTTTGCCTAACTCATGACTAAACAATGTTAGCACCTCACCGAAAAAGGTTACACTTGAGTTAAGCTCCTTAGCTCGTCAGAAGCAAGGATTCAAGAATGCGTGCCCTTTCCATACTTGGGGCATCAAAATTTGGTTAGGTTACTGAGAAACCCTAATCATTAGTGCTTTGGTTATCTATTTTTTCTCAACACTGTTCCACGCATAGCACATCCCAAAAAGGGGCATTTGTAGACACCAAAACAACACCAATCCAATTATGTGGCTACAAACACTGACTAAATTGGCATACATAGCTACTAGGGTAGCCCCCATAGGTTAAATAGTGGTCCTAACCACTCCCACAGCAGTTTTGGAAGGTCAGAGGTCAATTTGGCACCTTTCAAGCACTCTACTCCCTATTCATTCCACCCTGGGACGATTAGAATGCTATTCGCCCCACCCTGGGATGATTAGCAGCAATCACTCCAGGGTGGTGCGAATAGCAGGTTTGACAGGCAAAAAGTCAAACCTTGACAAATGGCAGCCTAGATCTACCACTCAACTCCACCTTCAATGCATGGGAGTGCGAGTGAGCATTTCAAAGCTCAAAGAGGCAGTCATGGAGCCCTTAATTAGGGAGGAATCTTCTCTCCCCTAATAAGGCATGATGGCCAAGTGGCACCTCTACATACGCATTCAAAGGAGACCTTCAGGTCTATAAAATGGTGAGCCTTCTCACCCCAAAAAAAGGACAGAGCAGGAGCACTTGGAGCAACGGAGTGCTGTCAAATTATACCCTCACCCCTCATTGTGCTTCCTACATCCTTGATCTCTTTTGTGGAAGGAAGGTCATCGGGTGAATATTAGGAGCACAATACGGACCCAAAACCTAAATAATCGACCACAATCCCATACCAAATTTGACAACACAACCCCCTAGGAGGTTTTGGACCCATCCCAAGTGGATTGGTGTCAAAACCAATCCCTAAATGGCGGGCGTCCTGCCCTCGGGCACCCCCCACACTGTTGCAGTCCTAATCACCCCACCCTAGAGCGATTAGAAATCTATAGCATATTTCTTCACTATTTCTTTTACATCATGTTTTAGGTGGTTCATATATGCTACTTTTCAATTTTCATTCCATTCTGATAAGTTTTGACTGTGTTTTTATTGTTTTACGCTTTTACTAACCTACAGGAGCGCCTTCAAATACAGGGCAATATGGCAGAATCTGCCAAATCCAACCTTCTGGGTCATCTCAAAATGCCCCATTTTTCCTAACCCCAAGTTTGAAGGTGTTTTTGAGGCCTCTAGATGGGACATTTGGGAGGTCACTTCTACACATTTTATGACAGTCCTAATCGTCCCACCATGGAGCGATTAGAAATCCACGCATGATTTCTTGACTGTTCTTTTTGCAATATGTTCCTAATGATATCTAGATGCTTTCATTCAAATTTCATGCCATTCTGATAAGTTTTGATCATTGTTTTAATTATTTCATGTATTCACTAGTCGAAGGCCTTGGGGATTGCATGTTTCCCTCCATCCGCATGTGTTATTAATCATTTTTTGTTTCTCTGTATGCAATATCTCAACACCATAGGGGGAGAAAGGAATGACGGATGCACTCACGCAAGCGACGACGACGTTTGGCCCGCCCATTTTGAATGTGGGCACGTGGAAGATCTCGAAGGGAAGCGCACCATCCGTTGGTGTAACAAAATTGTATCATATGCTCTGAGCCCCTGAGAGGGGGGGGACTTATTGTAACTTTATAACAAGAAAAAATTAATAAAAGAGGTTGCACTTTAGTTTTGCTTTACATCTCGTTTCATTCACGCTCTGCTTTTCCCTTTTCATGCACTTAGCGTTTTGTTAATACAATCGCTTTTGTTTGCATCGCACCCGGTATGCAAGTGCTTTCGTAGACATGCTTTCAGTTGTAATAACCAAAATTTACCCATTACAAAACCAACCATTTTTTTTATTTCATTGAGAGAATCATGCTAGCAACTACTATAGTTGAGTAACCATTGAGTGTTTCAGGCAAGCACCACACCAGAATCGACTTGATCAGAGTCTATCCTAGTGTATGGGAGTGGCCAAATCCCCCATAATGATCATGGGAGTTTACCAGTCTATTTCAACCGAAACGCTATTTTCCCAACAAGTTCAACCCATGTTAAACTCTTTGTTATAGCTTTAGGTATTACACAACCTAATCAGTGAGCGTGTGCCTTGTTAACTACACTGCACATTGGACAATGTAATTAACTTTAAGGTGCAATGCTTAACATCTCTAACCATATCAACAATGGTTTGTTAAGGGAATCAACCACGGATTCACATAGGTGTGCTAGCACCTACCATTTTAACTCAAGGTTTACTTCATGTTGCTAGATTCACTTATCCATGTTTATTTCATTATTAGTTTCCATATTTCCTTGTCATTAACTTGCACATTCATCCTTTCAAAGTCATAAACATAACATTTCAAATACAACATAGAGAATGAATTGTAGCATTACATTTCAATTTAACTCTATTATACACATCAACAATTGGCACATTGTACAATGAAATCCTTTCAATATTTACAAAGCCACAATGAACTCATTACAACATTTGCTCAACACCTATTAGCTAAACAAAATATTCTACTCATAATCAATCCTTGTTGTTACAAAGTAATTACAGTATACTTGAGGTAAAATTACAGCAACAACAACACTTCAACTCACTTTCAGGTTCAGCAAGAGCATCTGGTTCATTTGTCTCAAGTTCCCAGTACTAGAATATTGGCTACTCGAGATCAGGACAATCCACCACATGATATATGCCTAATTATCATAATGCACTTGCACTATTGTATCAAAGATATGCAGGAAAATCATGCAGATAACAATATCATTTCAGAAAATAATCATTCATTTCATCCAAGAGTAGGGAAACCCCATAAATTTCCCTAAGAATGAATCTTTCCTATTCCATTCATTCCATGTTCTTTATCCACAAAGCAACATGCCCTTGTCTATGCAAAATGTAAACATCAACTTGGCTACGAGGAACCTCCATAAGTTCCCGAGAAATTGTAACCATGTTACCAATTTCCCCCATCCAAAAATCATTACAACACAACCATATTGCCAAAAGAAATCAAGCAAGATTATTTCATAGTACCTAATAATCCACAAGCAACATCTCCTCAGGTAATTAAACATAATATGATGTTTTACCAAAGTCACAATGTAGTAGACAATTCCTTTTTAGAAGCATTATCTATATACATCCATATTTAATCTCTAATTTTTTTAGGATCCTTTTTAAGCTTGATAATCAATTTACAACTACCAACTATTTAAGTCTCAAGATCCCCATTATCCTAGCCCTTTATACAAATTTAAAACCCCTTGTTTACTTCACTTAGACATAACAAGTTTGGTAAACTTGGGGCCATCAATGGGCCATAATAATATTTCCTTCCTAATACCTTTTAAATTCATATTACTATATCTTTACCATAGTTCTTTAGGTAACTATTGTCATATTTAGCTTTTAGAGACTTTTATTTTAAACACACACACAAGTATTATTTTTATCTCTTCTTACTATTTTCTAAACTTTAGTTGAGTTCCTAAAGACCTAGGGTAATGTATAATTTAACATTTCCCCTAACACTTTTCCAACCCATAGTTTAGTCTCAAGAATCAACAATACTTAAATACATAAACTTGTTCCCAAAATACATAATATTTCAAAACCCTCATTATAACCATTAAACCACATAGTCCACTATTATTATTATTTTTCTTTAACTATAACCTCCAACATAATAACAAGACATGACACAAGGTTTCAATGGAGGGCATCATTTGAACATAAAGCCATTTATTGTTTATAGAGGAGTTTAGGCCCCCCCAGAGAAAAAGGGATGGATTATATTTTTTTTTTGTAAAAAGGAAAAAAAGAAGGAAAAAAAAAATTTTTATACATCTCACAGAGACTCATAATGAAACCTAGCTTGTGTTGTCTCCTAAGTTCTTGAAGATGTCTACTATCAAATACAGGGTAGAGTTTGACATTTTAACAACCAGTTTACACAACCCTAAAGGTAGCTCCATGAATTCTCGAGTGCACCATCTACGTTGCCATTATTCATGTTGATCATGCATGTTATTGTGGCTTCAAGGGCATGGTCATGGAGACCCTACACAGATCAAGCAAAGACAACCTCTTCTATGGCAAAATCATAACAGGGTTTCACAAGGAAATTTAATCATTTTTTTTAAACAATCAAACACAACTCTTCTGCTTTACCCAAACCCTACAACCACCATTACTTTAGCATTTACATAAGTATTCTTTCATTAGAGACTCACAAAGCTATTATAACTAGACATGAACAACATACATTTTCTTCTCAAAGAAGGAAATCATTTATACTCAAACAACATGCATAACAAAATAACCTTACCTTTGCCATTTTCATTTCCTTTAGTACATACTATGACAACATCTCACAAATCAATAATTTTCAAATTCAACATAAACCTTTAAACATCATAATTTCATAAACATTTTTCAACCCTTGACTCATTTAACTCAACACAACAATAGATCATCAACCAGAAAGGCTCTAACCTGACTCACTGCAAGAAAATCTTCTAAATCTAAGCCTTAGTTAAAAACTTTGAGCTTGTTTCCATGAGATTCCCTTGTTTCAGGCCACAAGATAAATGAGAGGAGGATTAAGCGAGAGATTCAGAACTCCATCTAGTTTCTGTTTCGATAGAGTCGGAGAGCATACTCCCTAGGAGATGTCGAATTCTTAGTGTTGAATCAATAGAAAATGCAAGTGTTTGGTTTCTGATCCGAAGTTCTCGGAGAGCATATTCCCTAACTTGCTTTCATTGATTTCGTTATCCTTTTGAATACCCCGGAGAGCTCTATTTATAACCTTTCTGACCCCTACCCCATGATCTATTTTTTTATTATAAAATTGGGTGGGATAAACCTCTCATTAATATTTTCTTTGAACTCGGTGCTACTTTGACCATTGCACCCAAGGTGGTCCAATCAAAACTTCACACCTATCCTTTCTAGAAACTAACCTCATTACTTTGGTTTAAACCCAACTAAAACATGTTTTCATTAACACAAAACTTGGGACAAATTACCATCTAATTAAATATTCATTAAATACAGTCCACCCACCAAGTTGGACTCACTTAAATCCCAGGTTTAACTTGCTAATCCAAAGTTAATAAGACAAATTAACCACTAATTAAAACAACAAAACATCTTATCTTTAAATTGCCCATTTGCTACATTTAATTATTCTTAAAATCATTAACTAACTCCTAGCTAAATATTTTAGTTCATCACTATATTTAGAAAACAATCATAAAATAGGGGGTCAAATTGGGATGTTACATACTCCCCCCCATAGACTAAACACAATCCTCTATGTTTCATTCTGGAGTTAGTATAAAATAAAACTTAAAATTCATACAAAGAGCAATCAAACAAGTCAAACATTTCTATATGCAACCTATATGATGAAAACTACTCATGCAATGCTTCATCTCTACACTATTGTTTTTCCCAAGGCTGGCATTTTTAAGATAGTCAACTATCACCAACCTTCTAGGAGACTAGTCTAGGACATCATAGTCCAATAGTGTAGCGATGAAAGGTGAGGGTAAATTTTTCCTGCCAACCACTTTTTTTTTACCCTCTGGATTGTCTTTGTCATCCTTTCCCTTTTGCCAATTCTCGTTCCTGGTGGTTGAGCAACTCCTTCTTCCAACTGAGAAGAACAACCTCTTCCACCTGACGAGAATCTTCTAGTCCTAAAATGCAGCAAATAAATTTCAGTAGTACCATATTCTAAGAAATAAAGTATCTATACTGCATACTGAATTATAAAGTGCCATTTATAGTTTGATAAATCCATATTCCAAATATCATAAAAAATAAACATCACCAATCCATAACATACTAACATCCATCATCGTACTATATGTAAGTACCAATCCTATCATCAAAATATATTGTTTTCTGCATCTAATCATCAATCAGTGTCATTAAACAAATATGGAAAATATTTCTTCATATCTTCCACCTTTTCCTAGGTGGCATTTTTCTCTGAATATAGATCCCATTGGACCTTGCACTGCTCTAGGTTCCGCTTCCGCATCTGCTTAGTGCAAAATTCTAGGATCTTCATGGGCTTGACCTCGATGTATGTTGGGTCCACCATCTGCAACTTAGAAACATCCAAAACATGAGATGGATCATGTAAATACTTCCTAAGAAAAGACACATGAAAAGAATCATGAATATTTGCTAGGTTAGGTGGCAAGTCGAGATGGTATGCAACAGGACTGATCTTTGCCATTATGGTGAAGGGTCCCACATATCTAGGATCCAATTTGGTGGATTTTATTGTGCTCTTCATAGGTTTGACCCTTAAGAACACCTTGTCTCCTACCAAAAACTCTAGAGGTGTCCTCCTCAAGTCTACATATTTCTTCTGGCGATCTGAAGCTTCCTTAAGCCTTTGCTAAATTACTTTCAACTGCTCTTCCATATCTTTCAAAGTTTTAGTTCCAAGAGTGACCCGATCTTCAGGATTATCCCAAGACAATGGGGTTCTGCACCTTCGGCCATACAATACCTCAAAAGGAGCCATTTTTAGAGAGGTATGGTACCCATTATTATATGCAAACTCAACTAGATGCAAGAAATCTTCCCAATGAGATTTTTGGTCCATGCAGTACATGCGAAGCATGTCCTCTAATACCTGATTAACCCTTTCAGTCTGACCATCTATCTCAGGATGATATGCTGAACTAATATTCAAGGAAGTCCCAATTTCTCGATGGAGAGCCTACCAAAAATCTGATGTGAACTTTGAATCCCTATCAGAAATAATCATTTTAGGAAACCCGTGTAACCTGAATATTTCCTTAGCAAACCTATTAGCCATAGTAAAGGCATCATCCATAGTACTACTAGGAATGAAATGAGCAACTTTAGTTAGTTTATCCACTACCACCAAGATGGCATTATGTTGATACCAAGTTTTAGGTAACCCTACAATAAAATCCATTGATATTACTTGCCACTTTGTTGTTGGCACATCATGAGGGTATAACAGACCCATTGGGTGCTTGTGTTCTACTTTCACCTTTTGACATTCAAGACATTTCACCACAAAGTTAGTAATATCACCTTTCATCCCTGGCCAGTAGAATGTCTTCTTCATGTTTTCCCTCATCTTAGATCCTCCTAGATGAGCAGAATAGGGAGATCTATGAGCTTCTCTCATAATGAGTCTACGTAGGTTACCTACTTCTGGAACCACAACCCACTCCTTAAAACACAAAAACCCATATTTGAACCCAAATTTTTGAGCCACTTTTGGATCCCTGATTATTTTCTCTTGCACTTTCAAGCAGTATGGGTCCTATGATTGAGCTTTCCTAACCTGATCCATAAGGTCAACATGACTTCTAGTCAAGGTGGTAATATGTCTTCTTCTACTCAATGCATCAACTACCTTATTTTCTTTGCCCTTGATGTACTCTATCCCAAAGTCATACTCCGCTAAGAATTCAATCCATCTTCTTTGTCAAGCATTAAGTAGTGGTTGAGTGAAAATGTATTTCAGACTTTGATGATCAGTTCTAAGTTCAAAAGGTCTTCCTATTAGGTAGTGATGCCAAATTTTCAATGCATGCACAACTGCCACCAATTCTAAGTCATGGGTGGCATAGTTACCTTCATGTTTCTTCAACTTCCTAGATTCGTAAGCTACCACAGACTTATATTGCGATAAAACACCACCCAAACCCTCCAAATATGCGTCTATATAGATAGAGAAGTCACCTAAAGGATCTAGAATTTTTAAGATAGGAGCGGTGGTCAGTACCTTCTTTAGTGCTTGAAAAGTTGACTCACACTTATCTGTCCATTCAAATATCTTTCCTTTCCTTTGAAGGTTGGTAATAGGGCAAGCGATTTTAGCATAGTCTTTCACAAACCTTCGGTAATATCCAGATAGTCCCATAAAACTTTAGACTTCTATCACATTGGTAGGAGGTGGCCAATCCATTATCACCTCAATTTTCTTAGGATCGACCACAATACCATCTACTGAGATAACATGCCCCAAATAGTGTACTTGAGAAACATAGAATTTACATTTGGAAAAATTCCCATATAGCTAGTTTTCTCTTAATATTCTTAGTACAATCCTTAAGTGCTTTTCATGTTCTTCTCTATTACGAGAATAAACCAGTATATCATCTAAAAATACTAGAACAAACTTATCCAATTATCTTTTGAATACATTGTTCATTAAGTTCATAAAGGCAACGGGTGCATTTGTCAAACCAAATGGTAAAACTGTAAACTCATAGTGACCATAGCGAGTCTTGAAGGTTGTCTTATGTGTATCTTCTTCTTTAATCCTTAGTTGATGATAGCCGGATTTCAAGTCTATTTTAGAGAAGATAGTCGCACCCTTAAGCTGATCAAACAAATCCTCTATACGTGGTAAGGGATATCTATTTTTCATTGTTGCTTTATTTAGCATTCTATAATCAATGCATAACCTTAAATATCCATCCTTCTTCTTAACAAATAAAACTGGTGCACCCCAAGGTGACACACTAGGTTTGATTAATCCCTTATCCAACAATTCTTGCAATTGCACCTTTAATTCTTGCATCTCAATTGGATTCATTATATACGATGCCCTATGTATCGATTATGTTCCTAGAAATAAGTCAATTGTGAAGTCAAATTCTCTCTTCGATGGTAATCCTGGAAGATCATATGTAAAAACATCCTCAAATTCCTTTAGAATAGGAAATTTTTCCAATATTTCCACCTTTTTTCCTCTATTTTCTCCTTAATTTTGACTATGTACATCATTCCACCTTTCCTAATCACTTTCTTAAGTTGCATAGTGGAGATTAACAAAGGTCTGAACTCTTGTTGTTCACTGTGCAACTTAGTTCTTTGTCCATTAGTGTCAGTAAACTTGACCCATATTTCAGAGAAATTGATCATGACTTTGCGGTCCTTCAACCAATCAATGCCTAAAACTATATCAAAGGCATGTAGCGGAGCAACATAGAATTTCCAAGTGATAGAGTTTATGGGTAGGGATATTTCTATCATGGGGTAGTACTAGTTTACTGAGTAGGTCTATCCAAAATCGTACTCGACTTTCCACCCATCTATCAAAGATCTAGGATTCTCTAGCATGTCCCTGACTAAGCTACTAGAAATGAAATTATCTGTAGCACCACTATCTATCAAAACTCTAACACTTTTTCCAAATATCTTACCCTGTAAGAGCATAGGGGTTGCCTGACCATCAAGGTTCTAGTTTCCTGTAGCCGCATAGATTTTGTGTCCTTTCTCTGTACTTCTTGGGTTAGTTCCAGTTCGATGAGGACAATTCCTAGCATAATGAGGGCCTCCACATTCATAACATCCAGTCTTGGAACTTTGAGTTGAGCCTTGTACTGACTTCTCTTTATTCTCTGTAGGAGTAGGTTCTACCTAGTTTACGGGTTTAACTTTCTCAGCATTGGTAGAGTTTCGATCCTTTGGTTGGAATTTCTTTTTGAACCTTTTTGTTGTACCAACATTGAATTTACCAGTTTTATACCCTTCTCTATTCTTAGAAGCTGGCTCATTGCTCCATTTTATTTTATGTGGATTGGGTTGACTCTTCTTAGGTCCTGGAGTGGGATTGCTACCTTTTCCATGATTATATTCTTCCTGACAGGCCAGATCATATGCTACTTCCAGATTAGTAGGTTTAAACATGTTAACCAAAATCTTGAGTTGGTGGTCTAACCCAGCTAAGAACTGATGCACCTTCATCTTATCATCCTTCTCATAAGCTGGAATGTACTTAAGGAGTCTAGTGAAATATCTGTAATAGGCATCCACTGACTATTCCCTTTGTCTGAGTTGAGTGAATTCATCTAACTTCTTGGCATAATATTATTCTGTGAGGTATCTTTTCCTAAAATCTTTCTCAAAAGTTTCCCACTCATAGTGTATGATGTTAATTTGTTTGTCTTTACAATAGGTTTCCCACCATTCCAGTCCAGCTTCAGCCAACATCCCAATAACAAAGACTATTTTTGTAGTGGACGAGTAATTTCTCATGGAGAAATAAATAGCCAACTCATTCAACCATGACTCAGCTGACTCTCCACTTTCTTTTCTCGAGAACTTTCTTACCCTGACATGTTTCAAATCCTTTTCCAACTCAACATTAATTTGGATCTTAGTTGCCTGGTCGAGGTCAACTGGTTCTTCCATAGCTACCTCAGTTGGAGCTTCAGGGGCTCTATCATTTCTCCTAATTTCATTCCTAATGGCTTCCAATAGGTTGTTTTGGTGGTTCATCTGCTCATGGTAGTTGGCCATTTCACCTTGCATATCTTGCACCATGTTGGCAAGGTTCTCAATTCCATCAGGGTTCCTAGAGCTTTCACCGATATGCCCTTCTACAATATTGTCCATATGGTTTAGTCGAGGTCTTCGAGGAGGCATCTTCGATCCACTCCCAAGCTTAGGTGGCATATTTCTTGGTAGTTTAAGGAATGCGTTAGTTCATAGTCTTATACCAGAATTATTTTAATATGCACTTTCATATACCTAGCTATGAAACCTTTGTTATTCTCTAGGGTTTTAACTATGTTTTGTTAATAGTTCTACCCACCATATATTTATTGTTTGAAGATAACTCGAGTTGGAGATGCACAAAAATAGAATAAGGTGGAGTTTTGGCTTGGAGCATCAATTGGCAAGTACGATCCCCAAAAGAGCATCAAGTACACCACTTAAAACCCAAATTAATGGAGGGTTCATCTAGCTCTTCCAATCTGATTCACCAGGGGTTCACATGGGGGGCAAGACTTGCACAATTTTCCACATCCATACCTCCATTCACACCTTACTTGTTGCGCTTGTTTTAAAGTTATCTAGTTCAAAATTTTGTACCTATCTCAACCTGGCTCTGATACCAACTGTAATAACCAAAATTTACCCATTACAAAACCAACCATTTTTTTTATTTCATTGAGAGAATCATGCTAGCAACTACTATAGTTGAGTAACCATTGAGTGTTTCAGGCAAGCACCACACCGAAATCGACTTGATCAGAGTCTATCCTAGTGTATGGGAGTGGCCAAATCCCCCATAATGATCATGGGAGTTTACCAGTCTATTTCAACCGGAATGCTCTTTTCCCAACAAGTTCAACCCATGTTAAACTCTTTGTTATAGCTTTAGGTATTACACAACCTAATCAGTGAGTGTGTGCCTTGTTAACTACACTACACATTGGACAATGTAATTAACTTTAAGGTGCAATGCTTAACATCTCTAACCATATCAACAATGGTTTGTTAAGGGAATCAACCATGGATTCACATAGGTGTGCTAGCACCTACCATTTTAACTCAAGGTTTACTTCATGTTGCTAGATTCACTTATCCATGTTTATTTCATTATTAGTTTCCATATTTCCTTGTCATTAACTTGCACATTCATCCTTTCAAAGTCATAAATGTAACATTTCAAATACAACATAGAGAATGAATTGTAGCATTACATTTCAATTTAACTCTATTATACACATCAACAATTGGCACATTGTACAATGAAATCCTTTTAGTATTTACAAAGCCACAATGAACTCATTACAACATTTTCTCAACACCTATTAACTAAACAAAATATTCTACTCATAATCAATCCTTGCTGTTACAAAGTAATTACAGTATACTTGAGGTAAAATTATAGCAACAACACTTCAACTCACTTTCAGGTTCAGCAAGAGCATCTGGTTCGTTTGTCTCAAGTTGCTAGTACTAGAATATTGGCTACTCGGGATCAGGACAATCCACCACATGATATATGCCTAATTATCATAATGCACTTGCACTATTGTATCAAAGATATGTAGGCAAATCATGTAGATAACAATATCATTTCAGAAAACAATCATTCATTTCATCCAAGAGTAGGGAAACCCCATAAATTTCCCTAAGAATGAATCTTTCCTATTCCATTCATTCCATGTTCTTTATCCACAAAGCAACATGCCCTTGTCTATGCAAAATGTAAACATCAACTTGGCTACGAGGAACCTCCATAAGTTCCCGAGAAATTGTAACCCTGTTACCAATTTCTCCCATCCAAAAATCATTACAACACAACCATATTGCCAAAATAAATCAAGCAATATTATTTCATAGTACCTAATAATCCACAAGCAACATCTCCTCAGGTAATTAAACATAATATGATGTTTTACCAAAGTCACAATGTAGTAGACAATTCCTTTTTAGAAGCATTATCTATATACATCCATATTTAATCTCTAATTTTTTTCAGGATCCTTTTTAAGCTTGATAATCAATTTACAACTACCAACTATTTAAGTCTCAAGATCCCCATTATCCTAGCCCTTTATACAAATTTAAACCCCCTTGTTTACTTCACTTAGACATAACAAGTTTGGTAAACTTGGGGCCATCAATGGGCCATAATAATATTTCCTTCCTAATACCTTTTAAATTCATATTACTATATCTTTACCATAGTTCTTTAGGTAACTATTGTCATCTTTAGCTTTTAGAGACTTTTCTTTTAAACACACACACAAGTATTATTTTTATCTCTTCTTACTATTTTCTAAACTTTAGCTGAGTTCCTAAAGACCTAGGGTAATGTATAATTTAACATTTCCCCTAACACTTTTCCAACCCATAGTTTAGTCTCAAGAATCAACAATACTTAAATACATAAACTTGTTCCCAAAATACATAATATTTCAAAACCCTCATTATAACCATTAAACCACATAGTCCACTATTATTATTATTTTTCTTTAACTATAACCTCCAGCATAATAACAAGACATGACACAAGGTTTCAATGGAGGGCATCATTTGAACATAAAGCCACGGTCTATTGTTTATAGATGGGAATGAACACCACACAAAAATCTCAAAACTCAAAGAAACCAGCCTTTCTCCTAGTTCGAAGACCACACAAAACAGGAAATTACATTTTACAACACCCAAACACCCAATCTCAACCACCTCAACACGAACCCAATCAACAAAGACAACACATCTATGCAAAACTAATATTCACAAGAAACCTAACATTTTTAAACAACAAACACAACTTTCACTATCTCCCAAGAACTTTTTGAAGATGTCTACTATCAAATATAGGGTAGAGTTTGACATTTTAATAGCTAGTTTACACAACCCTAAAGGCAGCTCCATGAATTCTCGAGTGCACCATCTACATTGCCATTATTCATGCTGATCATGCATGTTATCATGGCTTCAAGGGTGCAACCATGGAGACCCTACACAGATCAAGCAAAGACAACCTCTTCTATGGAAAAATCGTAATAGGGTTTCACAAGGAAATTTAATCATATTTTTTTAAACAATCAAACACAACTCTTTTGCTTTACCCAAACCCTACAACCACCATTACTTTAGCATTTACATAAGTATTCTTTCATTAGAGACTCACAAAGCTATTATAACCAGACATGAACAACATACATTTTCTTCTCAAAGAAGGAAATCGTTTATACTCAAACAACACGCATAACAAAATAACCTTACCTTTGCCATTTTTGTTTCCTTTAGTACATACTATGACAACATCTCACAAATCAATAATTTTCAAATTCAACATAAACCTTTAAACATCATAATTTCATAAACATTTTTCAACCCTTGACTCATTTAACTCAACACAACAATAGATCATCAACCAGAAAGGCTCTAACCTGACTCGCTATAAGAAAATCTTCTAAATCTAAGCCTTAGTTAAAACTTTGAGCTTGTTTCCATGAGATTCCCTTGTTTCAGACCACAAGATAAATGAGAGGAGGATTAAGCGAGAGATTCGAAACTCCGTCTAGTTTCTATTTCGATAGAGTCGGAGAGCATACTCCCTAGGAGATGTCGAATTCTCAGTGTCGAATCAATAGAAAATGCAAGTGTTTGGTTTCTGATCCAAAGTTCTCGGAGAGCATATTCCCTAACTTGCTTTCGTTGATTTCGTTATCCTTCCGAATACCCCGGAGAGCTCTATTTATAACCTTTCTGACCCCTACCCCATGATCTATTTTTTTATTATAAAATTGGGTGGGATAAACCTCTCATTAATGTTTTCTTTGAACTCGGTGCTACTTTGACCATTGCACCCAAGGTGGTCCAATCAAAACTTCACACCTATCCTTTCTAGAAACTAACCTCATTACTTTGGTTTAAACCCAACTAAAACATGTTTTCATTAACACAAAACTTGGGACAAATTACCGTCTAATTAAATATTCATTAAATACAGTCCACCCACCAAGTTGGACTCACTTAAATCCTAGGTTTAACTTGCTAATCCAAAGTTAATAAGACAAATTAACCACTAATTAAAACAACAAAACATCTTATCTTTAAATTTCCCATTTGCTACATTTAATTATTCTTAAAATCATTAACTAACTCCTAGCTAAATATTTTAGTTCATCACTATATTTAGCAAACAATCATAAAATAGGGGGTCAAATTGGGATGTTACAGTTGCCATAGATATTTTAAAACCTTTACCATAGTCCATTAGGATTAAATCTGAGGCAAGAGATGGTTATGAAAACATTGCATTCTAATGTCACAAATGTGTTAGAAATAGAGTTATTATATTATTTGGATCATGTAAATGTACCTTCCTTGGTACATACTTAGGAAATTAGGTTACTTTAGGGGGAAGTTATCTAGTTACTTCATGCAATGTAATAAATGCACTAGTGTCAATGTGCAAGTTGTAATGTGCAAGGTGTCTACTTGTACAACTAGGTAGAGTGTTGGCCAAGGAACTTATCTTCCTATATAAAGGTCATAGATGTAGAAGATAGATATCAAAGTCAATGTATTGAATTCAGTGTGTGGTAGATAGGCAGTAGTGTAGTGTGTGTGTGAGTTATAAGCTCAAAGCTCATTCATGGAGCAGTAGCTTATATCATGGAGTGTCCATTTCCTCCATAGCTACTATTGTAATTTTTTTTATCATTTTTATTTATAGCATATTTTAGTATCTTTTATCTCATAGATTTACTTTATTTCTTATTATTTAGCATCTTGTGATTGCTATCTCCCATTGTATGTGGCATCAAAAGCTAACAAAATGTCATGAAATCGAACACATGGTAAGAGATTGTAAATTGAAAATGATGGAGAAAGAGATGGACATTTTGGGTACGAGACAAACTTTAATGTATAACAAGGAGCTTGTATCATAGGAGAAGTGGAATCAAAGCAAGGATTTTCCACTCCTAATAAAGTGGCAAGAAAAATTCTTGTGTGTCATTAAATGACAAAGGCTATTAGAGTTCACTCAAATAAACCATTAGAAGAAAAAATGACACAAGGTATGAGGAAGTACAATGTGCAAGTTTAAATATAGAAGGATTCAAAGGTGTGAAGGAAGATGGAAAGGCAAATTTTAAAGCAAAGGAATATGGGGAGACAAATTTTAAAGTAAATAAGGTCAATGAGGTCAAGGTTAATATAGGGTTTCAAGAGCAACATAATAAAGAAAAGCATATAATTTAGGATTTCCAATGAAGCATAAGAAAGTAATTTTCTCTTTCCATTCTAACAAGGCACCTAGCCCTAATGGATTTCTTGCAATTTTATATCAAAAAATTTAGGATTTATTGAAGAGTGATATATTAGTTGTAGTTGAAGAGATTTAGAAAAGGAAGGGAAATAAATGATATATCACTTTTATTACATCAGTTCCCAAGAAATGTAAGACAAAATATTTTGATAATTTTCGTCCAATAAGCCTTTATAATATGATTTATAAGATTATTTTAAAAATTATGCCAAACAAGTTGAAAGACATTCTAGATTTTGTTATCTCAGAGGAACAATGTGGTTTTGTTCATGGTAAAAAATTCTTGATGGTATAAATATTACATAGGAGGCCATACATTCTTTTCATTCCATGAAAAAATCAAGTATGCTTACAAAATTAGATATGAACAAAGCACATGATAGGGTTTCCTAGAGTTTTCATGTACATGATATTCTCAAAAGGTTTGATTTTGATTATAGTTGGTATGAATTGACTAAATATTGTTATAGCATTGCAAAATATTCTATTTTGATCAATGGTTCTCCTCTTGATTACTTTAAGTCATCTTGTGGACTTTGCCAAGGCAATCCACTATCTCCTTGTCTAATTATTATTCTTGTGGAGGCATTAAGGAGAGATTTCTCCAAGGTAAAAATGAAAAGAAAAATCAAAGGTATTCAAGTTGGAAAAAATGATCTCTTTGAATCTCATCTCCAATTTATTGATAACACTTTTTTTGGGTCATCTCTCAGTTGATGAGGCCATGGAGTTTAAATCAATACTATCATTATATGAGAAGGCTAGTGGATAATTGGTTAGTACTACAAAACCCTATATTTTTCATTAAAAGTACCATATTTTTACAATAAATTATTGTGAATATTTTAAGGTTTAAAATTGAAAAATTTATATTAACCTACTTGAGTATTCCTTTGTCTCATAAAGGAAATAAAAATGAGCTTTAGGTCTCTTGTTTGGATAGAATAAAAGCTTGTTTGGTAGGTTGGAAAGGTAAGTTCTTAAACATAGAAGGAAGGCTACAACTCATATAGACTACATTATAGTCCATCCCTATTTATATGATGTCACTTTCAAGATTGCCAGTAGGTATAGCATCAAATATTGATAAAATTTAAAGAGATTCTCTTTGAAAAGGATGCAAGGAAAAATTTTGGTTTCCTCTTTATAATGGGATAGGTTTTGTAAAGGAAAAAATGTTGGAGGAACAAGCTTGTCGAATTATAGACTTATAGGTTTGGCATTAGGGGCAAAGCTTGGGTGGAGACTATTTAGAGATAAAGGAAAGAATTGGGCAAAAGAATTATTTCAAAAATATATAGGTTCTATTGATGTAATGAAGTTATCAAGGAAAATAACCTTACCCAAAGGATCATCAATATGGAATCTCATATCAAATAGTTTACAATTGATAAAAACAAATACATATTAGATGGTTAGTCAATGAGGGAAATTATGCAAATATTTGGTTTGATGCTTGACTAAAGCCTTATCTTCTTAAATTTGACTCAAAATGACAACCATTGGCTTGGGCATGCCTAGCTTGTAAATATCCAAAGGTCAAAGACTATATTAATATGAGCAACAAATCTAGATCATGGATTTCTATTAGTAACCTTGTTGAAGGAGAGGAACTCAAACAAATTATAGATGAACTTCAAAGTATGCTTCAAGAGTTTTATTTACTGATTTTTACAAGAAAGGATGATTTGGCTTGGAATCTATCAAAAGATGTTGGATGCTCAGTAAAGTTGGGATATGAGGATTTAGAGCAATCAAAATTTCTTACTGTCAAAGATTTTCCTTGGAAGAATAATTGGTCACTAGAAACTCTCCCTAAGGCCTCAACATTCCTTTGGTTAATAGTTCAAAGCAAGATTCTTACAGGAGAGAGTTTGCAAAGAAGAGGTATCATGAACCTTTTAGATGTGCCTTGTGTGAGAAGAATTTAGAAACATTAGATCATTTACTTCTTCATTGTCCCTTTGCTCACACCGTTTGAAATTATTTTTAAAAATATGAAAATATATTAGATAGCTCCATCAACATTAAAAGAGTTGAAATGTTGGATTAATTATTTCAAAGCTAAAGCATTAAGTATCCTCACACCATTTGGGATTATTTTTAAAAATATGAAAATATATTAGATAGCTCCATCAACATCGAAAAAGTTGATGAAATGTTGGATTAATTATTTCAAAGCTAAAGCATTAAGTATCCTCACACCATTTGGGATTATTTTTAAAAATATGAAAATATATTAGATAGCTCCATCAACATCGAAAAAGTTGATGAAATATTGGATTAATTATTTCAAAGCTAAAGCATTAAGTATTATGTGGAGAATTAGAATTAGCCTTGTCATTATTTGTAAGAATCTATGGCTTGAAAGAAATAATAAAATTTTTAGAAATAAATCTCAATGCTCAAGTTTGAAACTATGTAATTACCTTTCTTGTAGAATGCTTATAGATATGGTACTCATCATGGGAAGTTTCAAGTGTAGAAAAGAGGTGGTAACAACTTGGTTATAGGATTTGAACATACATGGAAGAGTCTATTGGTCACGAATCTACCTAAGTGTAATAAATACGTGCCCTAGACCTGGCCAACATTGAAAGGCCGAAGGAAAGAGATGTCCTTTGGGCCAATCTCCAAAGAGAGTTGGTTCCCTTACTAATCTAAAAATTGGTGTTAAGCTTAGGGAGAGAAGTTAATAGAAAGAAATGGGAAATATGGTCGTGAGCCAGAAATATAGTGTGGGGATGAACTAACAACTAAATAACCAAATCAAGTTACAACCAACATTTAATCAAAAATAATAACACAAGAACCATTCATAGATCGTAAATATAACTTCCAATTAGCATTTCAGCATTTATTTCTTTACCCAAGTGTTGTAGGTGAATTGGAGAGAAGAGGGTAATCCTCCAAGGGAGGTCCCAGGTTCGGATCTCCACCCTACCAAAAAGTTGAATTGGATACCTAAAATCGAATTGATAATGTTGGTGCGGCCACTCCCGTGACTTTGACGGGTAGAACCCCCTTTGGGTCTCTCGACCAAGGCCCAGGATTTTTCTAAAAAAAAACATTTATTTCTTTATCAACAATTAAATTCAAATGCAAAATTTTAATTCATCTAACAAAGTCAATGAATATAGCAAAAATGATAGGCAGAAAGTAATAACATACACCACTGATCCAAGAACCAAAGCCAACAATATTTTGATTAAAGTAAAAAATTAAACTCAAAGAGTTTTTCAATAAATATCCATCCATTTTTACATCAAGTTTCTTAGTTTTTATAGAGGATTTCACCTCCAAAATTAAATTCTCATAAAACAAAAACAATGAAAAATGGCATATTGGCCGATCACAATTCTCTCCTCGATAGCAACAATGAACCAATCTAGTAACACCTTGGGAAGTAATGAGCAATTTCAAGAGATGGCTCTTCTGGACCTGATCGGGATCATCAACAACATTCATCTTCATGGTGGCACCTTGAAAATAGTAAGATCGCACCAGAGTCAAAAGTGGGCGACATTCAATTTGGGTAATATTTTGATTATTCATGAAACTTGATTTTAATCAAAAACAATTCTAGAAACTTTACCTCTTTTCACCCCAAAAATTAAATTCGTTGGCCTTAAAATCCCCTCTAATATGATTCTTTCTTGGATGCCTTTGACCATGGAGTAAATTGATTTCGCCAAGGTGAAGCCCGAAAAGGGCTTTCGCCAAGGCATGACTTCGAAATGTGCTTCCGCCCAAGATCGCCAAGATAGTGTGAAGTTCACCTAAAAATGTGCCAAGGTGTGGCATGAAAGTGACTTCACTTAAGATTTTTCCAAGGCATGGCATGGGATAAAATTGTGCCAAAGCACAACATAGAAAGGTGCTTTCGCCCAGGCAACACTGGAAAATAAGATTTCAATAGAAAATTGGGTAAAAAGGTATTTCACTATCGAAATGAGCGAAAAGGCATTTCGCTACTGACATGGGCATTTCGTTGGCAGAGAAGTATTTCACTAGAAATTGGGTGAAAAAGCATTTCACTGGTGATTTCACCCATTTGAACCTTCACCATGAATTTTTCTAGAAGATGCGCTTGAGAAGGGAATTATCCAATAATTTCACCCAAAAGGTGATTTCGCTAAAAAATGGAGCGAAAAGGGAATTTCGTTGTTGCATGGTGCAAACTGGCATTTCACTGTGAAAGGAAGCAAAAATAATTTTCATTGTGCCTGGGGTGAAAAGAAATTTCACTACAAACGGGGGTGAAACTACATTTTGCTGCCAACAGGGGTAAAACTGCCAAAAAGGTTATTTCGTTGGTGAAATTTATTCCATACTTAGACAAAATTTTAACAAACTTTTATTGTAGCAAAAGTGGACACCCGATCATGGAAAAATTGACCTTGGCCATTGAATATGCATGATTTTGGGTGAAAAAATATTTACTTATGTATACCAGCAAAAAATACCAAAACAAAACCAGCAAAAACATTAAAAGTTAAGAAAACCAACGACAATGCACAGTTTAAATTTTACTTGGAAGTTTTACAAAAATTCTAGTGTGGCAAAATTACCAACACTTTTGGTGGCTCTCGGGGTATTTAGCTTGCCTGAATGCAATCAAACCCAGGGCCTTTATTCATTGGGCTCAGAGTCTCCACCATCGACTACATCTAATTGCTTGCTCCTTGCCCTAGTTTCTTCCTACTCTTTGAGATGTGAAGTTGTAGCTTCATACACCACGACTGCTTCAGCCCAAGCATCCATACTAATCACCTCACGAGAATTAAGAGTATCCACAATGTACCAAAAAGTCTCAACCTGCTCCATATTGATATAGTTAGCCCTCTAGATGAGCTCCAACAATCCAAACTCAATGCGGATGAGATTCCTCATCAAAGGCAGCACATGTTCTTCGGTGATGGGCTCTTCCCAATCATCAATATTTGAAGTGTCATCTATGAAAATAGCCCATACCGCATCCAGATCCTTCTTCACCAGAATATTCCCCTGATCATCAATGAAATTAGGGAAACCATTAGCTGCTATCGTGTCAAAATAGACCAACGAAATGCTCCTATCCTGCTCAAATATTTCTAGCAACTTGCAGGCTTCTTTAACCAGATCCATCCTGAAAAAATAATTGCACAGTGTGATCTTGGTATTTTCCCAAGCTCGGGCCATGGAGCTCATTGGGTGAAATTAGAGATCCATTTTAGCCATCACCATTTCCAGTGTCAGCTCTAGGTTCTCTTTTGAATACTCTACTATATGCAAGTTGTATGAAATAATAGTATGCACCTCCTAAAGGAACATGAGGACCAACATTACTTTTGTTGCCATTATCACACAATCAGTAAGCAATTGACTGTGAGCCTCCTTGAATTTCTCTTTCATAAGGGTTATTGACAATGTCACCTTTGCTACCAACTAATTCTGCAAATTCTAGTGTTGGTCCTTCAAGGACTAGATCTATTGTTGCACTTCCTGTTGTGTTGCCTGATGATATTTGGCTACCCGCTTATATCCCTCAATTTTTCCCTTTAGGCCCATCACCTTCTATTGCCATTGCTAAGATTCGAACTGCGTAGAATCCATTTGGGCCTTTTGTGTAGTCAAAGCATCTTCTAGCTTTGTTATCTTTACTTCATCCTGGAAGAAACGATCTTTGTAATGCTCACCGTGCAAGTAGATTGAACTCATCTCCACCTATATATTGCCCATTTTCTTTGTCGTATCAATCTTGGTGAGGTCCTCAGTGGTGACCTAATATGAATAATCATTGGGTGCCATCTCTCCTTGGGGTTTCTGAACCTGAGGGACCATCTTCACAGTATGCATCTCCATGGCCTCCAGATCAAAAGTCACCTTCTTCATTGCCTTAGTCGAGGCCTACGCATCCTTCCTCTTACGGGTTTTCAACCAATGTGAGGAACTTTGTCATGCTCTACTAATCTTCTCTACCATGGGGTGCTCTGGTAGTAACTCCATCTTCGAAGCCAATGGCTCCTGTACTAAAAAAATTGGGAAAAATGGAAAAAGGGTCTATTGAGAGTTTGACTCAACAATGGGAGTGGAAGTGGAAGGTGCTATAGTTATGCTTATCCTGGGAGAATCTTGCATACTTACAACAACAACAGGGTTGATAGGGATGGAAGAGAAAATGGAGGGCAATGGAAGGGAAAATGGATTCGAGGTGGATGTGAATGAATTGAAAGAGAGAGAAATGGAGGGAACAGAAGAAGCGAGGGGAGCATTGGTGACCTATGATTGTGACATGGATATGGATGTCAAAGAGATGGGTAAGGAAAATGGAGGCAAAGTGGAAACAAAAACTACAAATGAGGAAGCAATAGTCACCAAATGTTCGTCAGTGAGAGAAGAAGAAGGGAAATGCGTACCTGTGGGATCCAACACCATTTGAGCCAGCCACGAAGGTTGTTGCACTGCTAGCTCTTTCTCTTTCTATGACTTTTCCTCATCTACCTCCAAATCTACTATGGTCACCATCTCACATGGATTTTCTTGTTGAGTCAAAGAGGATATCTCATTTAAACCAGTTTGCTCAACCGTAAGCGATGGAGGTGGCTTTGTGCTAAGAGCAAAAACTGCACCACTTCTAGGCATTTTTACCATATTAGGGAAAGGTACCCTTATACCTGCACTCCTCTTTCTAAGTGTGAGCTATTCCTCGAGCGACATTTGCTCCTCTTATTCCTCTTTGATAACTGCCCTCTCTTCAACCAATGCCTCTTTCTCTCTTACCATGTCTTCTTCCTTGTCAAGGCTATGAATACTTCGAGGCACCAAATCAATAAAAGAGAGAGGTTGGTACTTTTCACAATGATCATCATAAATTAGTAAAAATGCATCATCCATAACTAACGGGTAACCCGACCTGGGATTTCCTCGATGGACCCTCATGACCCACTAGTTAGCAATCTTCTCATTAGACCAATCGGGCAATTTCACTTTCATTTGATTGAATAAATCATGAGGAGGAACCTGCTCTGGATGATTCACGGGATCATACTTGACCTCCATTTCATAAAAATCATGCCAAGGAGGGAGCAACATCATATTTTCAACATGCCACTCAAGGTTGTGCCCCTTGGGATTATTCCTCTACTGCAAGATGTCTTCTTGGGGGCAACAATGAAAATTCTTGGTCTTGATGAACCTTTCAAAAACTCCCAAAGGATCGTACCGCCATCATTAGGGAAGCTCAATCAACCCATGGTCATACAGTGTCTCAGCAATCAATCCATTTTGTCCGCACTGAGTCACTCTTATATTGCCAAACTGAAAAGGTATTACACATGTTGCTCGTTTTCCCCTGCCTGATCTATATGTGTTATTTGTGAAATCATTTTGTCGAGCTACCTCCAGGATGAAAATATGTTCGATGGTAAAATATGGCAACAAAAAAGGTTTGCTAGTGAAGCCAAAAATTTTGATGACCACTCCTTGCATCAGCAAAAATATATCACATTTTTCCTCCTTAACGACCTCTTCTTTCATTGCTCTTGGCACTCTATCACATACCCCATAAATAAGCTCAAAGGCGAGCCCCAAAAATATTTGATTAAAATTATAATGACTCCTTTGACAAACTCTGAGTCTATGAATAAATCGATAATGCTTTACCTGTTTTGTCTGTCTTCTTTACTGCTATAAAGGCAAAATGGGGATGCATGTAATAAAAGAAATACCATACCAAGAACGAGCAATACCTAAAGGTGATGTCTTCCCTACTCTGTACCTTTTGCAATTGTGTATGCATTCTTCGAGCTACGAAATCTGCCCAATTGAAGAAAATCAGATTCATTGTTGCCACCATGGTAGTCGGGGAGTAAAATTTGATCTATGAAATACTGCGCTAGTGATGCCTGCCACTTGTGCACTATGGAATCTGAGGGTAATCCAACCATCTATGATAGCATCGAATACAAATATGGGCTCTTGAAATCTCTAAGTGACACCAAAAAATCTAAAAACTCCCAAAAACATGGTGTCTTCAGCAATTGATTCTCCATAAACTACCGCATCTGAATTATCGACTTGTATCTCTCCTCCTGCTCTAAAATATTGAGCTTCTCAAACATGACATCGAGAGGAGGTCTTACACCATAAGTGAAAACATCCCTAATCAAGTTAGCTGAAAGGATGGATAGCTTATCTCCATTGGTTTTTTGAATAGCTCTCATAGCAGGATTATAACACTGAGTAATCACCCATACCAGCTCGATACATGAGTGCATCGACGTACAGAGATACCAAAAGATATGGGAGTAA